>CM042166.1:2232776-2247776 GCA_023376005.1 Doryteuthis pealeii
AGACTCAAAAATTAAACTCTATTGTAAGCACAAACTTTCAAAATGATGACCTCCTCCTCCTCCTTTTCTTCCTCCTTCTTCTCACCCTTCTTTTTCTTCTTGTCCTTCTTCTTCTTTCTCTCTCCCTTCTTCATTTTTTTCTTCTTCACTTTTGCTTATTATTCGTTGGTATAATTGTGATTAAGAACATATAAATTTGAGTGAATGTTTCCAAGAAGGAAATACAAAAAAAAGGAAAGAAAAAGAAATAATCTTCGTCTTCTTCTTCAGTTTCCTTCTTTGTCACTTTGGTTCCTACATCTTTTTCTTCTTCACTTCCTCTAAAATTTATTTCATTCACCTATCCATCACTCTCTCAATACTCATTTGAACCTTCTTCTTCTTCTTCTTCTTCTTGTTTCTGTCCTTGTTCTTCATTTTTGCATGCATTACTCATAGTGCTTCTAGAATTGCATTCATATAAATCAATATCCCAACCCGTCAACTTCCATTCATAATGCATTTTTATAAATAGCTGCAAGAAATTGCCTTAATCACTATTTAAATTCAACAAAAAATGCTTTATATTTTGATAATTCAATATCCATATGTATGTTATCATAACACAACAAAAATAGCACATAGTAGCAAGATTATTGCTAGCACAACAGTATTAAAATGTATTGTTTGAATCATTAAGACTATTGTCCTCATTTTCACTGTTATCTGTACAATGTTTTGGCCGATATGCCCTCTGGCTTTCTTTAGGTATTTCTTGTTGGACTCAGGAACTTTCTTGGACTCGGGGACCTTCTTTTCAAATTCTGGAACCTTTTGTTATAATCGGTAGCCACCACAGAACTTTAAACCCAACCCTTTATTCAATCAATGGAGGTATCCAGTTCTCATTCTGCTAACCATAGCTGGGGTACAGGTATTAAGTGGTATTAATTATTATTTTATGTTACTATTGCCCTTGACCAGGATTGACCCTGCAGCCTAGAGATAACTGTCACTTAGAACTGTCTTAACCAAACTTCTTTATCCACTACATTATGTGTCCAACTGGAAAATTCAGAAAAAAAGTATTAAAATGCTCTTAGAGACTAGAGGGTAATTCCATGTCAAATCTTTCCAGGTCATGTCACCCACCCACTTCAATTTTTATGAAATTTGTCCGTTATGTGTGGATTATGATAAAATTAAACAATCATTTCTGATTTGCAAAATTTTAACTGATGTTGTAGCTTCGGTTCTTAGCAAATATCAAACTATCATTTTGGTAAAAATAATGTTCAATATATGTAAAATAATAATAGGAATTTTTTTTTCTCATAAATGCAGTGCCACATCAGGATATTGATCTTGCTAGGAAAAAATCAGAAATTATCAATAACTTAAAATTGGTTGACTTTAAAACTTTTTTTTATAATTCTTTTTTTATTCCTTGGGCTAAACCAATTTTTAGTAATAGGGAAGCTCTAGAACTCATTTTACAGACAAAAATAGATTACAAAAAGTCTCCATTTTTCACAAACCCCACCAAATTTAAAGAGCTAAAAATCTATATAACTCTGCCAATATTTGGAATTGGAAGCTCAAATTTTGGTGAATGTCTAACCTTAACACAGTTCACACCTCTACAAAATTTCAGAAAAATTGAAGGGGGTGGGTGACAATTTTACTTTTTTTCTGGATGATTTGACATGGAATTGCCCTAAAGAAATTTCCTGTCAAACTTGTTCTTTAATAAATTAGCAAATGGTTGTAAGAAAAAACCTGCAACAATCAGCTCTGTATGGATTCTAGATAATTTTTGCATGATCTGTCAGGAGATGATAATCCATAGGGACATTTGGTGAGAGAGATGTTACATATTAATTGGATCCCTATTACTTTTTAAGGTAGTATAGAGATCCTTATGGCAATCAGTACAGTTGATGGCCTTGAGAGTGAGTGACAATGCTTGACCTCACTCTCACCTTGCTTTCTGGGGATAGAATCGTGAGAACGGAACCCCGATAGAAAGCCCGCTTCCGGTTTAAGGTGGGCAACTGAGTTAGTCAGTTGCAGTAGTTAGTTGCAGTAGTCAGTTGCAGAGTTAGAAGCTAGCAAGATGTGACTCTCAGCGCGCAGTTGTCTGGCCTGGGGATCCTGAATAAAATAACATCAAAGGTAAATCGAAGTCTTGTTGTTATTACTAAAAGCTAACAATGACACAAGGCTTCTGATAAGAAATGGTCCCCAGCAGAACCAGACACGGAATCCCCAGTAAGAAAGACCAGACGAGACCATTAGAAGATAGAAGAAGCAGATCCGGCCAGAAGAATAAAAGAGCTATATAACAGAGAGTCATGTGTATGCATGCTGTCAGCATGACCTGATGATGATGATTGTGCTAAGAAAATATTAAACAATAATTCTTATTTGTTATAAAGGTTTGTTTTGTCTGGCACCGTAGCCTCTGGCTTCTTAGACGACTTACTGTTTCTAAGTAGTTACCCATATGGATAGAGAACAGGCTAAATTGCTTAACTACTTTAATCTGATGGGAACTGGTGCTTTCAATATAATATCTCCATAATAATTTATTCTATTTTGTTTCATCAGATTTTACTTCTAAAGAGTGAAAGCCAAAGGAGATAATTATATAATAGTAAATGTATCTAGTATTATATATATATATATATATATATGTATATATATATGTGTGTGTGTGTGTGTGTGTGTGTGTGTGTGTGTATTCATAGATTTATGTATATATGTATTTATCAACCCTCTGATATGAGCAGGATATGGCACATGGTCAATTTCTAAGCTGGTTGAAATCCAGAGTTTTCATTCTCCCAAACTGGTTGCCCAACCAAAGCTAAAGAATCCAGTCTGTCTTACTATATTTACCCCTGATAGAAGAACAGATGAATTGATATCTTATTTCACATATATTGAACATTATTTGTACCAAAAAGATAGTTTGGTGTTTGCCCAGAACTGAAGCTACAATATCAGTTAAAATTTTGCAAATCAAAAATCATCAATAACTTAAAACTGGTTATGTTTCAGACATTTTTTAAAGCATTTTTGGACTCCTCGGGCAAGATACTTTTATAAACTAATTTTTAGGAGTAGGGAAGCTCTAGAACTCATTTTACAGACAAAAATAGATTATTATAAGTTACCATTTTTGATGATCCCTCTCAAATTTGGAGAGCTAAAAATTGAAATAACTCTGCCAATTGTTGGACTTGAAAGCTCACATTTTTGGGATCGTCTAACTTTAACATAGTCCACACCTGTACAAAATTTCAGAAAAATTGACGTGGGTGGGTGATATGGCATGGATGATTTCACATACAATTACCCAAGGGTATTATTCTGAAAGCAAGAATAATAACGTGGCATACTTCCTACAATATCACAGTCCAGTACATTAATCACTATGTCACAGGGATTTCACCATCTCTCTATATCATTCTGTCTATCTACCCTGTTGACTGGGGCATTAGACTGCACCTCTGCAGAGAGGTAAGACCCATGGTGCTTAAAGATGGAAGTCAGGTGGCTGTGCAGTCCATGACATGCAACACTCCAATTCGACCCTTATTTAGGCTAGACAGGTGGTCGAAGAGGCCCCCTCTAATCAATCGGCTGGTCATGTCAAGCCTTAGCACCTATATGATTGCCCCAGCCCTATTGCCCTTATGGCAAGCCCCAACCTTTTTTATCATATATGTGCTAGAAGGTGGTGGCTGAGGATCTTCATGTCCTGGGAATGACGTTAAACTATCTAATAATTAGGTTCCAGTTCTGGAGGTCTGGAGAGTGTGGAGCACCCCTTCATCACAACTACTCCCAGGTCCATTCTGACCCGGAGTGGTAGTACCTGTTAGGGTCCCATCTATGGGTTAAATAGAAAAAAAAAAATTTATAAAAATTGTTAAAAAAAATCTTTTCTACCAAACTATCACTTATAACAAACTTGAACTTTATCCTATAAACTTATCCCTTAAACTGATTTCCAGTCCACTTAGCAACAAACGTACTATCAAAATCAATAAAAATCCTTGAAAAAAGATGTAATAATAAATTTGAGTTTGAGTTTTGTTTAATGGCTTATCAACCTCTGTGGGTCATTTAATGCCAAAAAGGTTATTTTGGATTTCCGTCTTTAAAGTAGTGGTTCTATGGAGATAATTGGTTATGTTCTGTTATATTTTGTTGAAAACGTTGCTTTTTTTAAAATAAAATTTAAAATGTTTTCAGGGTTTGTATTCTTAAAGATGTCTTTCAGGTTTCTTGCTTGATAGTAATTGGCGCGGATATGTTTAAGTCTGTTACAATTTAGAAGGATATGCTTGGTTGTAAGTTGTACTTTGCATGTTGGGCACACTGAGGCACCCTCCTCTTTTAACAGGTACGAATGAGTAATGTGAGTGTGCCCAATACGCAATCTGGCGAGTATTACTTCTTCTCTTCTAATACTTCTGTGGCCTGTCGGCCACTCTCCAATAACTTCTTGTATTTCGTGGAGTTTGTTTTGAGTCAGATTGTCCCATGATTTCTGCCATTTCTCTATTATAAATTTGTTTATGGTTGGTTTCAGATCTGTATATGGGATTTTAGATTTGCTCATATCTGTTTGAAGTGCTTTTTTTGCGGCTTTGTCTGCCTTTTCATTTCCTTGGATACCAATGTGACTTGGTATCCAGATAAATATAATGTTATTATTTTTAGAGAGGGTGTTTAGTTTGTTTAGGAGCTTCATGATCAGAGGAGATGATGTGTCTTTGTTATGTAGTGCTAACAGGATTGATTTAGAATCCGTGCATATAATAAATTTGGAAGCTTTGTGATTTGCTATGATATTCATAGCTAGATCAATGGCTGTGGTTTCAGCACTGTAGATTGAGGCTTCATTTGATAGGCGTTTATGTAATAATAAATTTAACTATCCCTCACAACTTGGCATAAAATAACTCTGGATGGTTTGACATGCCGTTAAAATCAATCAATCATTCTGTCTGTCTCATCCAGTTCATCTGTCATCATAGTTTTATTGGAAATAAGGAAAGAAAGAAAATAAGATTCTAATCCAGTCATGGGGAACTTTTTAAAATCCCAGCAATGGGTTAAATAGTATCACTACTGTTCTTCTACAAGGATGACTTTGCCAATTGATAACCTACAAAGGTTGATATACCATTAAAAAAATAAAGAAACAAACAAACTTTTAAATAATTTGAATTTAAAACAATTTTTTTGTATTTTATGTATCTCATAAATTTTTTCAAATTATTTTACATTAAAAAAAAAATAATTTTCTTTTTTTATGTATTTCATGAAGTTGGTAAAATCCTTTAACATTTTTAGAATTGAAAAAAAAAATATATATTTATTTTATTTTTTATTTTATGTATTTCATGAAAAATTAATTTTTTTTCAAATCTAAAAATTTTAAAGGATTTTACAATTAAAATCCTTTAAAATTTTTAGATTTGAAAAAAAATTAATTTTTTGATTCTTATTTCATGTATTTCATGTAATTTTAAAAATCAATAAAAAATGACAAAAAAAAAAAAAGAATGAAGATGGGGACAATAGTCCGAATAATGCAGATAATACTAATCATCAAGCCTCATCTCAAACATTCAGAGAAATAAAAAAAAAAGACATTTAAAAAAATTTTTTCTCGTTTGTATGAACATGCATTTTCTTATTTTTTTTACAACAATTTTGTTTTGGTAACTTTATTTAATGGCATATCAACTTTCATTGGTTATCTAATGCTAAAGCCAACTTTGTTTTTCATAATAAAAATAAGTAATTTCTGCAAATTAACAATAACGGTAAGAACCCATAAGATTTTATTTGTAAAAGTCTTATAATAATACGTCGAAATTTACTAAAGAAAAACCAGTTATCTCCCTTACATAATATAGGTTTGAGTGAAGAACAGATCTAGCAAAGATATTCCCAAGGGTCTCGGACCAAACTCATTGGTATTAAACATTAAGAAAAAACAAAAAAACAAAAACAAATAAATGTTATTTACGTCCTTGTAAGTCTTCCTTCTCTATATATATTCTTACACACATACAAATGTATATATATTTGTGAATAATACAGAATATTTTTGTGATAGGATAACTCAAATGTACTTATAAATAAAGTTTCAATGTAAGTCTCCATTCTCTTTATATATCCTTTCACACACACACACACACACACACACACACACACACAGAGTAAATAATCAGTTTAGCTCAGTCAGTAGAGCATTCACTTGGGAATCATGAGGTTCTGGAATTGACACTAGTCCCCGCCAATTCAGCTTTGGATAATCTGATCTGTGCCATAAAGTTGGAAGCTGATAGTTGACCTGGTGCTCCACCTCAGCCAAAAAATCTCCCTGGTCTGGCGCTAGCAAAAAGGGGATAGACTCCTTCGCTGTCCAGCTGATATTGAATATAGGCTACTACTCTGCCAACTTTTTTACTGAGATGATCAAGTATTCCTTGTAAATACACCTGCACAAGCCGAATCATTGCTTCATAACTTAGAGGACGCAACAACAGGTATTTGTTGCACTTCCTGCTCCAGTAGAAGGTGTAGCCTGTCTCCTCTCTGATGCTTCCAATGTCAGCAAATCTGACTTCACTCAAAGTGGCAATGTCGATGTTATATTTTTAAAGCTCTTTGGCTATTGTGGCGCACGTTCTTTCTGGTCTATTTGATTTCGGTCTATTATGCATTTGTCTGGATGTTCCATGATGCAAGGTTCAGATCTTTGTAGCTTTGGACCTTATTACTCTGGGTAATGTTCAACCAGTATAGATATTTATTTTTGTTGTTCATATTTCATAGTGGAAAGCAGGTTGTTGTCCTATGCTATCCTTTTGGGAATGGAGAGATTTAATTCTTTCATTTTCTTTTTTTCTTTTATTAGTGTTTTGGGGTTTATGAATTATTTGTAGATTTTTTACTTCTTGCATCTGATTTTTTTTTTTTGCTTTTTTTTTTTGTTTATTTTTTTTATTTATTTTTTTCATTATTTCTTTTTATTTCTTCCTGTAATGTTTCTTTGTTTCAGCTTTGTATATTTTCAACCATTTTCTGTAACTTTCCTCTTTATTTTCCCTTTCTTTCTCACTCTCTCTTTCTTTCTACCTTTTTCTCTCCCCCCTCTTTCTCTCTATCTATTTTGTATTATTATTGTTAAGTTATGGCTCTGACTTTGTATGGAGTGATGATGTGTTTATACAGAAATTATTTAATTGTATATTTATCTCTGGACTGGTACTACATTTGGAGAGGCTGGAATCCTGGTTGCTGGGCTGCTGTTCTGTTGATTGGCAGTTCTATGATGTTTGGAGTTTGGAAACTAGCTTGGAAGGGAGGCTGAGGGATATCTTGCCTTGTGCCATTTAGAGTTTTTAGCAATAAAACTTTTTCTCATGAGAATTTTATTTCTCCTAAAGTCACAACTGCCGAGTGCCAGAAATTCATGTCTTACCATCTCAGTGCATTCTACCAGGCATGGACTGCTATTGACAGATTATTGATCAAACTCAGATAAAATAAAGTGAGAATTCTTCCAAGCTAGTATTATTTGGATTATTGTCCTCATCTTCATTTTTATCTGTACATTTCGGCTGATGTGCCCTATGGCCTTCTTCAGGTATTTCTTGTTGTCGAAGTTGGGAACATTCTTGTCATAATTGGGAGCCATCACAGATCTTTGAACCTAACCCTTTATTCAGTCCACAGGGTTTTCTGTTTTTATTCTGCTAACCATTGCTGGGGTACAGGTGTTAAGCTGTGTTAATTATTATTCTATGTTACTGCTGTCCTTGACCAGGATTGAACCTGCAGTCTAGAAATAATTGTCACTTAGAACTGTCTTAATTTTAAACACCTATATCCACTATGCTATGTGTCCAATTGAACAATTCAATGTGAATTTTTGGGAACTTATAAACCTAATGTCTTGTTTTGCCTAGAATTTCTACTTTTTCACTTATGTATGATTTTTTAAAAATTAAAAAAAAAATCTAATGTTGCTTTTTTAATTATAGGTTCCCATATTGTGTTCATTTCTATGCTTGATCTACTTAAGAGATTACTATAGCCTATCAGATGAGTTGATTCTTCCAAGCTGTAGTCATATCTATGCTACTGTATGGCAGCACCACTTGGACTCTAACAATAAAAGCTTACAGCCGAGTCATATTGAAATCACCAGCTCCTGCTAGATCACTGAAATTAAGCAGCAATGAACTTGTTAAATACTTAGATGGGTGACCACTTAAGCAATAGCAGGTACTGTAAGTAACCACAAAATGACTTGTTTTGGCATTAAATAACCTGGAAAGGGTTGATATGCCATAAAACAAACCAACCAATCAACAATTAAGTATTGACCAGGCTTATTGTCAGGAATTTAGGAGGTCACCACATTGGTAAGATAATAAAGAAGAAAGAGTATAAGTGAGACGTACCTTCTGGTAGAGTAGTGACCCGGACAATATCACTTGGAGGTCCACGTCCAGCTTCATTTTCTAAGGAGATCTGGAAAGTATATTCCGTTCCAGGATGTAAACCAGTTATGTTTGCTGAATGGCCAGTAGAAGCATAATAATGAACATCTTCATCTTCGCAACCTTCTATGGGGCTTACAGATTGGTATCTCACCACATACTGCTTCAGGGGGCCATTTTGATAAAACTTCGAGGGAGCCTGGAAATGAGAAAAAAAAAAAAAAAAAATTAATAATGATGAAAACTGACATGGTTAAAATGATAGTGTTGCAGATTGACTATTGTTTCAATTCATTTTGGCGCGGAAAATTCGGAAGGACAAAAGAAATTGAAAGCAAAATGATGAACAATAGATAAATGAGTCAAAGAAGAACCGGAACTAGAAGGTTCCGCTAGAGAACAATAAATATGTGGGCGTTTGGCAGGAAATCCAGACAAAGAGGAAATAGAACAAAGAAAACAATAGATAGGGTTGCGCTTACTTAAGCAGTCAGCGGTCAGTAGAGACAGTCAAGAGAGAGACGGCGGACTGACACGGTCACGCACCGCCATGACTAAGGGTGGTGAGATGCCACCAGCCACCACCTTCCACCATCCCAACAGTAGTAGTTCCCATTGTCGATGCCCACCACTCACACGCACCACGAGGGAATTAAATAAAAAGTCAATCACCTACTACATCGAGCATGCCTTGTGATTTCATTAAGCGACCACTACGTATAACGTATACGATTCAGTGCCGGTAAAGAAGGGCTATGCAACAATAGTTTCATTTGGTTTAATAAAAAAAAAAAAAAATTATTTTATTGGTTATTTCCTATAAGTCTAACAGTGATTAAAGGGGAACCACTCTTGACTGATAAATTATTTATTTATTGATCCACTAAGAAAAAAGAAGACAGTGTTAGGGTTTAAGGTTAGTTTAATGGAAAAATAAATATTTTATCAGTCAAGAGTGGTTCCATTTTGATCATGTTAGACTTATAGGAAATAACCATTTTATTTTTTTGGACTATTCAGTCAGTAGAGCGTCCGACTAGGTTCCGGGGGTTAAATCTTACTTAACGGACATAAATTCCACTATCATATGTCACCCTGCCAAAAGAAAAAAATATTAAAAATCAAGGAATTAACCGAATTTAATGAAATTTTCAATGTTGATACATCAATGAATAAGAGATATAATGCACCAATTATTTTATTTAAAAACTTTTACATTTTTTCAGGTCAATTAACTTTGAACCACGTATATTTGTGGATCTGTGTTACACTTCAAAGTTAAATGACCTGAAAAAATGTATGAGTTTTCAAATAAAATAACTGGTGCATTATATATTTTATTCATTAATGTATCAACACTGAAAATTTCATTAAATTCGGTTAATTCCTTGATTTTTAGTATATTTTCTTTCGGACAGATGACATACGATGGTGGAATTTAGGTCTTAAGTAGGATTTAACCGTTCCGGGTTTGATACCAGCTCTCATCAACTCAGCCTATTATATTATACTCCATGTGAGTTTTTCACTGGAGTTTTGGTGATAACAAGTCTCCTCAGTTCTCCAGGACACTTCTGAGTATTATCATTATCATTAATATATAGGTGCTGGTTTAGCTCAGTTGGTAGAGCATCTGACTAGGAACCACAAGGTTCTGGGTTTGATGCCTACTCTCGCCAACTCAGCGTATGAGTAGCACAGGGATCTGTGCAGTATAGTGAGGAGCTGATGGTAGGTGTAGTGCTCCACCTTAGAAGCCAAAACAATCTCCTTGGTTAAGCACTAGTGAAAAGGGGATAGACTTCCTCACTGTCTGGCTTATACCGACTTTTTGTCACCCCGATAACTTTACTTTTTATTTATTGTTATCTACAAAACGTTTTGGACAATTTTAGAATTAAATAGATTTCTGATTTAAGTAAATTATGGATAAATTATTTTTTAATTATTCTTAATTACTATATACAGCTTATGACTGAATTGCATTTTTTGAAATTAAATATATGTGAAAAATAATTAGATTCAATAAATTGCCTACAACTTATATCTATAAATATATTCTTACTGAGGTAGGACACATTCAAACCAGGTAGGCCACATACTATAACAGAATAAAAAAGGTAGGCCACATACTATAACAGCACCCTTTTTTTTCCTTTCATGAAACAAGTGAAAAGGCTCTAAAGTGGAGGGTTGATTTACAATGGACATATAATGCTAAAGTGGACCCTGCTTCGTGCCCATCTTTAAGACATAAATATAATAAATAAATAAATAAATGATTTTCTATTATATCTGTTAAATAAATCATCTCTTTGAGATTTGAAAATAACATTAGTTCTCTTCTTATGCGTGAAAAAATCACAGATATATATGAATTATGTCTAGATGATTTCTTTAAAAGAAGAAGAAATTAGAATCTTTAATGTTTCCGTTATATCGAGTGTTCATATTATGAAGAGAGTCCTTCACATATGTCCTTCCCATGAATCCCCCACAGAGTGATCTGTGTGTACTTAAATAGTGGCTAGCACACCACCACTGCTTGTTACATAATTGTTAGTACCCTAACACTTATTTACAGTAGTGTAGAAACCAAAATGGCTGTTATAAATTGCAGCCGGAGGCCTTGAAAGATTAAGTGACATGGCTTGACCTCATCCTGATCATTCCAGTGGATACCGTGAGAATCGGTGGAGAAGACCCTCTTCCGGTTTAGATTAGAAAGAGAGTTTTAGTTCTGTATCGGCCAAACCACGAAAGTGGTAAGTCGTGTTAAGCACACGGCCGACTCAATCTGCGCAGGTAGTCTGGTGGGGATTTCGGAATAATAAATAAAATATGATCTAAAGTAAATCGAAGTCTTGGGTTATTATCTAAAAACTACCAATGACCCAGGGCTTATGATAAAGAGAAATCCCCAATGGAAGACCAGACACGAAGTCCCCAAGATGAAGTCCAGACGCTAGAAGAAGAACGTAAGATACCAAAGATGAGCAGAAGAATAATAGAAGAAAGAATATACAACATGCTGAGGTACAGGGAAGATGGGTCATTTCATTATATCAGTTTTTGTGCTTCATTTCCAATTCAAAGCTTCCAAAAACATTTGTGAAGGGACAGAAATGACTAACTGTATTTAAACAATGTAAATATCCCTTCAGTCACTTTTTTTTCTCAGTTCAAAATTCTTATACTAAAAAAAATTTAAAAAATCACAATCAATCTATGAGCAGCCATCTTGATTTTCAATGCCTTCATGTTAACTCTCAGCCTCAATAGTAAAAACATAAGACTAAAAAAAAAAAAAAAGATATAACAATAATAAAAAAAGAATATGTTTACCTGCCATGTCAGATAGACAATCCTTCCTTTCAGGGGTTGAACTGTTATATTTTGGGGACTGGACGACGGAGCTTGAGGAATGAAAGAAAAAAGGGTTATTAATGTTATGATTACAAAAATTTGATAAGAGAAATTGTTGGTAACTAATATTCGTACATATCTTTAAAAATCTTTAATAACCACAAACTGCAAATAAAACAATTACTTAAATTGCCACAGCATAAGATAGAGAACACTTCAGATTACAACAATTAATTGTTAAAGTATGTCCAACAATATATATATATATGACCTTTATCCTGAAGAACCATTCGGGTGAAACCTAGGTAGATAGTGTCTGACTCATGTAGGCCCTTATAATCATGCTCTACTTAGCGTACTGAGGCCGGGTTAGCTATGTCGGTAGAGTGTTCAGCTAGAAACCACAAGGTTCCTAGTTCGAAACCGGCCCTTGCCAACTCAGTGTATGAGTAGCACAGGGACCTGTGTGGTACAGTAAGGAGCTGATGGTAGATGTGGTGCTCCAATTCAGACACAAAAAAACATCTCCTTGGTCTAGCACTAGTAAAAAGGGGATAGTCTCCCTCGCTGATATCGACTTTAGGCCACCTCGATGACTTATTTTTTTTTTTTTACTTACATATATAACTTATTAAACTCCTCCAGTGTTTTTTCTTTTGGTCACTACATATGGTAGTGATGATTATTTTCAGAAAGTACGGGTGTGCTGTTCTTTTCTTTTTAAAAATTTTTGTCCCCAGATGTCAGTTTGAACATTTTTTTTTATTTGGAAAAACTGAATTATCTGGATTTTTTCCACACCAGTAAAGTTTAGAAGTAAAAAAAATAATTAAATATATATATATATATATATATATATATATATATAGTGTGTACAGAAATAACCTACTCGAGTTTCACCATAAGGATCTTCAGGGTTAAATCCACTGAATTAATCAAGATATTGATTAATCACAGTTAACTGCAGGAGTTCATGTTGTAAATATGACCGTTGAAATATATATATATATATATGTGTATGTGTGTGTGCATAACTTTGTGTGATTTCTACAAGTTTATATATGAATATATCACTTAAACAAATCTCTTCAAATTTCCACTTGACATTGAATCTTCGTCAAGCAACTTTTAATGCAATAGTTCAAAGGGAAATAACTCCTGCCATTACATAATCATTTAACAGTTAAAAAAAAGTATAACAACAGAATACAAACTTGATTTATAGGTAGGCAAAGTATAATTAAATGTTTTATTTGAACACTCCTTAACAGTATTAATGTTTTGTATTATAAAATTTGATAATTAAAACTGATTTATGGCCATAAGAGAATATATACTTTTATAGGTGTGTACCATATATGGTACACATCATAGTTTTGGACAGTTCATCATATACCATATTTGGTGCATATCATGGTCAACGTATTAAGGAGACCCAAGTTTACTGCAAAAGAGAAATTTGAATTTTCTTGAAATTAAAGAAGCAAACCATTTTAGGAGATGAAAAAAAAATCTTACCTCGCATTTCTGTTGATACGGTGAGTGTGGTAGAAAAGTTTCCCCAAAGTTCGGTCCCATTCTGCATATTGGCTGCCCTCACCTTGAAGATGTACGTTGTGAAAGGATGCAGACCCCGCACTGTGTGGCTCACAAACGGGGCGTCGATGTTGATTAATTCTTCAACTATTTGATCTGTTTGAAAGAAAGAAAGGAAATTCACACCAATGAGATAACTTGATTATGAAATTTATTCATTTATTGCACATAAAATAAATTTTTCTTTTCATTCACTTGTCAAAGTTGTATCTATCTCCCAATAATAGCAAAGTTTTACTGGCTTTAGAAGCTTCCCGACAAGTGTGGAGATGTCTTTCTTTTTGAAACACATGAACTCAGTTTTATCATTCACAGAGAGGTAGATGTTCTTTGCTGCCTTCTCCAGGCTATATAGCAGTGACTCAGCCTGTGCCGGTGTATTTGCAAGAAGTGCTAGATCATCTGCATAGCCTGCATTTGTGATAGTTTGTGCGTGATATTGCCTGCTTCATGCATTTTTTAGTGTGATACCTTTTTCTTTATGGTATCTAATAATGTTCGGAGTGTGTATTCTAGGCATATTGTGTAAAAAAAATGGGTAATCTGAACATTAGCTACATAAATGAGAGTAACCTCCCCTTGCTTATATCACTTTGAAGAAGCCATGTGTTTTGGTCGGCCATTTTCACTTCACTCTAAATCAATACAACTGCATGTTTTAACACAAAAATATCCTAAAATGTGTTCTTAATAACAATTAGGTTCATTTCAAATAATGTGCAAGCACAATTAAGAACACATTTTATGATTTCATGTTAAAACATGCAGTTGTATTCATTCAAATAAATTCCTATTTTCAGTGTAGATTTCTGGTGAAATAAAAATGGCAGACCAAACTATATGGCTTCCTCAAAGTCAAATAAACTAGGGGAGGTTACTCTCAGTTATGTAGCTAATGTTCAGATTACCAAAAAACAGCCTCAATCTTGTCATGTGCTGTGAATTATAATTAAAGTACGAGTAAAAAATGTCTACATTTACTGAACTTATCAATTTTTAAAAATACAAAATAAGAAGTCATTGTTACCGGTATTTATTCAATAATTAGGTATTATGTTGTTTGTTAAAGGATAATTCCATGTTAAATCATCCAGGCAATGTCACTCACCTACTTCAATTTTTCAGAAATTTTTAGTCCAAGTATGGACTATGTTAAGGTGAGACAATCTCCAAAGTTTGAGCTTCCAATTCCAAAAATTGGCAGAGTTATGTTGATTTTTAGCTCTTCAATTTTAGTGGGTGTGCAAAAAATGGCAACTTTTTGTAATCTATTTTTGTAAAAAAAGTAAAGAAAGAATGAGATGGAAAGAAAAAGAAAGAAAGACAATGAAAGAAAAAGAAGAAAAGATGGAAAGAAAGAAAAAGAAGGAAAGAAAGAAATAGAAAAAGATGAAAGAAAGCGAAGGAAAGAAAGAAATAGAAAAAGAAGGAAAGAAAGAGAAAGAAAGACTATTTAGAACAGCACATTTTTTAGGTGGGGTCTTGGTAATCTGAACATTAGCAACATAATCTCCACTTGTTT
>CM042166.1:2252776-2277776 GCA_023376005.1 Doryteuthis pealeii
AAAACTCTGAATTCAAACCTGTAAAACTCTGCTTAAGAAATTGACCTTGTGTAGGATCCTGCTCATGCGGAGGGGTTGGTAAGTATATATATATATATATATATATATATATATATATATATATATGATAAAAAGGTTTGTGGGCTTGCCATAAAGGCAATAGGGTTGCTAGGGCTTGAAGTGACCAGCCGATTGATCAGAGGTGGTCGTCTCCAACCGCCTGTCTAGTTTAAGAATGGGCAAAAGTGGAGTGTTGTTTAATTGTTATTGTTGTTTCTCATGTTACATACCTGCCTGCCAGGTGGTGACACTCTGCATCTCACTAGGGCTGCCTTCCCCCACACGGTTTTTGGCAGTAACCGTGAACACATATGTCTGAGCGGGTTTCAAGCCATTCACTTGCAAACGGGTTGTTGAACTGGTAACGTTGTCCATATAGAGAGTGAAGTGCGGTTTGTATTCACTTCTGTGGAAAAAAATTAAAAAATAGGAGAGCCAAAAATCAATAAAACTCAGACAATTTTTGGAATCGGAAGCTCAAATTTTGGGAATTATCTTACTTTAATATAGTCCACACTTGAACAAAATTTCAAAAAATTTGATGGGGGTGGGTGATAATTTTACTTTTTTGTGGATGATTTGATATGGAATTACCCAGTAATCAACAAATGATTGAAGAAATTTAAATACCACAATAAAGATGAGGACAACAGTTTGAAAAAATAAAATTATACACCTCAAGCCTCAACCCCAAAATTGAAAATGAAATAGAAAAAAAAGCAGAAAAAAAAGTGTGAAAAAGAAAGTTAGCAAAAAATAAAGGAAAAAAAAAAAGAAAAATTTAAAGCCCCCCTCCCCCCAAAAAATGAATCAACAAATGATTAAAGGAACTTACTCTCGTTTGTATCTGACAATGAATCCAGTGACATTGGTGTAAGGTTCTTGTTGAGCTGGTTCCCACTCAAGTTTGACAGAAAATGCAGATGTGGCATGAAGGTTTTTAAGTCGAGGAGCTTTCGGCTGACCTGAAATTGATAGATGAGAATAAAGTAGTGTAGTCTATCTTACGTAATATCAGTATTTAAATTAAAATAGATTAAACAGTTATGATGTTATGAATGAACAACTTTGCATTTAAATGTTAAACCCCCCAAAAATCCCACATAACATTTGACATCAAATATGCGACGCATACTAAAAACCTTACAATCTATATATATATATTTATATATTTATCTAATTATGTATGTTATGTTCTTGTGAACATTGTTTGGTCTTTTGAAGCATTGGATATATATATATGTGTGTGTGTGTGTGTGTGTGTGAGTTTGTGTCCGTTATATATTTGTGCTTATGTAAATGTTATATACATACATATATGTAAATATGTTTTATACATACATATATGTAAATATGTTTTATACATACATATATGTAAATATGTTTTATACATACATATATATATATATATATATATATATATATGCATGTTGAATTAAACAAAATGCACGTCTCCTGTTTAACAATTTTATTGATGATCTTTTAAAGTTTTCTGTCCAACTTTTTTATATTTGGATGGAACTTGTGGATTAGTCCACTGAAGTTAATATACTGAGTGCTTTCAGCACTTTGAAGTGCCATCATCAGGGGTGATGTGTTCCAGTTTTTTTTCCAAGTATATTAATGGAAGTGCCGAAAGTGCTTGGGATATGAACTTCAATGGACTAATCCATGAATTCCGTCCAAATATAAAAAAGTTGGACAGAAAACTTGAAAAGATCATCAATAAAATCGTTAAAAAGGAGACGTGCCTTTTGTTTAATTCGACATGCATAAATAAAAGAATGCTGCCCAAATTCACACACACACACACACACATATATATATATCCTGGACATGGCTGTTTGTATTTCACATAGTGCTAATACCTTTGGAAAAAGTATACATGCAAGTAATCTCCCTCCAGCTGTGTGTAAATTATAGGGAAGACTGTAATCTTTAACCTTGGTATGGCAACCAGTCTAGAAGAAGGAAAACTCTGAATTCAAACCTTTTAAACTCTGCTTAAAAATTGACCTTATGTCAATTCCTACTTGAGCAGAAGAGTTAATAAATAAATGGTTACTCACCAACTATATGTACTCTCACTGTTTGGCTTACATTGTAGGCTGAATTAATAGCAAGACACGTATAATTCCCTGAAAGTAAAAGAAAAATTTTGTTATGATTGTACCAAGTTTAAATTAAAAGTAAAATATAAACAAAATTTCATAACAGTTAAATATACAAAGAAACCAAAAAAAGGCACATCTTTCCATTCATATTCAATATCCAAATCTGAACAAAGAGCAGATAATCTATTCTCCTATTTTAATAGGAGGCACACTTGTGTAATGGTTATCATCATAAGAAATGGAATTATCAACCTGAATTCAAATCCTGGATAAGATTTCAGGGGCAGCAGTAACATAGAATATGAATTAACACAGCTTAACACCTGTACCCCAGCTATTCGTTAGCGGAATGAGAACAGGATATCCCTGTGGACTGAATCAAGGGTTAGGTTCAAAGTTCCGTGATGGCTCCTGAGTCCAAGAAGGTTGCCAAGTTCAACAAGAAATACCTGAAGAAGGCCGGAGGGCACACTGGCCGAAACGTTGTACAGATAACAATGAAGATGAGGACAATAGTCCGAATAATCCAAATAATACTGGATGAGATTGTGTTTCACTTTTTTCTAATGGAATTGTATAATTTGAAAAAGAGAACAGGTTTTTTAAAGATATACAAAATAAAAACTAAAAAAAAAAAAAAAAAAAAATAATATATATATATATATATATATATATATATATATATATATATAAAACATACATTGATTGGTTCAAACTTTTCTTCTAATCTTGCTGAGTTGCTGAATCATCTGTTGTAAACCCCTTCTTTATGGAGGTGCGTGGCATAATGGTTAGAGTCGTAGGAAATGGACTTGTCAACCTGAGTTCAAATCCTAGACAAGGCTGTTTGCATTTCAATTAGTGCTAATACCCTTGGGAAAGGTATGAATCCATATATTCTATAAATATAAAATAGAAGGGCAGACTGGGTTCTTTAACCTTGGATAGGTAAGCAGTCTAGGAGAAGGAAAACTCTGAATTTGAAAATCCTGAGGTCAGTCATTGATTGGGTTTGTGGCATTCCTTGTGCACCAATTCTTTCCTATCGACTGTGCCAAAAAGTGCGGATGGTCCAACACAAGCTCTCACCAATATAAACAAAACACTGTGTAGGTTGTTTCTTAAATGAACCCTCATTCCGAGAGAGTCCATAACCATAACAAAATACCCCTTCTGTCTGGGTATATATTATGGGAGTGACCTTACTTTCTGGGAGACATCTGTAGTTATATCTCCAACAAAATAATCTTCTACTTACTTCCTGGAGTAGCTGGCTGGTATTTCTTGTATATTCCTATTAGCTTTCTTGTTGTTGGCGCCTTTCTGTCCACTAAGGACAATGGCGTAGTGTCCAAAAATTTTTTTAAAAAATCTGCATCTACACAAGTGACTGAGCAGGCCAATCCTTGAGTGACAGTCTTTGGTGCACTAACTGCACACAAACTGATGCTTGCTGGGGCTGATGTTTTCTCTCCTTCCTTCTGGCTTTCTTGTAGTCAGTCACTATCTTCATTTCTTTTAACTTCTATTACTGTTGTTGACCAGTCCTGGTTCTGCTTTAGGTCTTTTTCTGGCTTCTTTGCTTATGCCAAGATTGTCATTAGTTCTTAGAGACAAACACAAGACAAATAGATTTTGGTGATCACATTTTTATTAACTTCTGGACCAGATCTTATCTGAGTATTTTCTCAAACGCATGCAGAGAGCCAATCCAAGCCCATCTTTACATTAGGACGTCTAATGGCTTGACTGACTCTTAACTAATTAAGCCTTTCTGTTCTCACCATTTGTATAACCTACTTTCTGGTTACGCAAATGTTATCTTGCATCAATCATCTAACAATACAGATTTGAATTTCAACAACCATAAACTCAATTCTACTTCTACACTAACCGCCTAAGAAGCGGGATTACACCATCAATATATAACATCCACGTCTTGTGTCAATAATTGTAATGACGAATGCACAACCACTGGTTTATGGTTTTATAATTTAGTTCATTTTTATATATTTTTATATTTTTTTATAATAATAATTTATAATATTTATAATATTTTATAATATTAGTTTATTATCTATAATATTAATATTTATAATATTATGATATTTATAATATTAATATTTATTATAATATTTTTTATAATATTTTTTAAAATATTTAATTTTTATAATATTTTTGTAATTATAAATATATTTTTATAATTTAGTTTATTTTTATAATAATTGTTATTAATTATTATGCCAAGTGCACAACCACTGGTTTATAGTTTTAAGAATTCCTATCTAATACTAATAATTTTCTGCTAATTGTTTCTTAAAAGGTTTTTTCTTGTACATGGTAATTTTTAAACAGATCTATTTGACCCACAGATGGGACTCTAATAGATACTAGTACTTTAGTCAGCATAGGGATTCATACACAGACTATTTATAAGTTTGTTTAAGACCTGTTTTACATACACACACACACACACACACACACACAACACACACACACATATATAATATATATAATATATATATATATGTATGTATGTATGTATGTTTTGTTAAACTCCACGGACAATTTTTGTCTGACGAGTTTTTGTTCAATCGTTTCTAACTGTCTGTCTTTTTAATATCTGGGTTGAAATTGGGTATGAATCCACCAAAGGTTTTACCACAAGTGCTTTCTGCACTACTTAGTGCCATCATCAGATGTGGAACTGGTGAGATGTTTCCATAGTTTCTTTGTAAACAAACACTTGCAGTAGGAATTAGTAGGAGGAGGGTCTCACAAGTTTCTTTTAAACAAACAGTTGCAGTAAAAAAAAGGTTATAGATCTATTTCTGTCCACAGGTATGTATGTATGTATATATATATATATATATATATATATATATATATAGAGAGAGAGAGAGAGAGAGAGAGAGACAGACAGACAGACAGACAGAAATAGATCTATAACTTTTTTCTTTACCATATATATATATATATATATATATATTTGGTAAAGAAAAAGGCTTAAAATTGGTCATTTTGTGGTTATAGATCTATTTTTGTCCACAGGTATCTGTACATACCTATGAGTTTCATCAGACCGCTAACTTTATTGAAAATGACAGATAATTCATGAGGCTTTATATATAATTTTCCTGGGAAATCCTGCAACGGTTTCGGGTTTCAGTTCTCATCATCATCTTAGGGAGTGGGCAGAAATTGATCTATAACTGCAAAATGGCAGATTTTTAAGCATTTTTCTTAAAATATAGTACAATAATATTGAACATTGAGCTCTCAACTTGGACCTGAAAAACTCTAACATACCACTGTTGGAACAAAAATCCCACTGTGAGTAATGATAATGAAGGAGTATTCCATACTACCCAGATCTCCAAAACTGGAGTCTCCACATTAGTATATGGTTTCAGTATTCCTGTCTAATACTAATAATTTTCAGTTAGTTGTTTCTTAAGGATTTTTTTGCACATGGTTCTATTGAATATGAATAATTTTTAAAAAGATCTATTTGACCCATGGATTGGGACTCTTATAGATACTATTAATCTGGTCAGGGTGAACCTGGGAGTAATGGTAATGAAGGAGTATTCCATACTCCTCATATCTCCAGAACTGGTGCCTCACCAACAGATGGAGGTGCATGTTGTGTAATGGTTTCCATTGTAGGAATTGTTTTGAACATGTCTTGTATTTTAAAGAAAATTAATGTTTCATTCAATGTCAATTTCTGACTTGGTAAATAAAGCATTTTTTGAACACACCTTACTTTTTAAAGAAAATTAGCATTTTATTCATTGTCCATTTCTGACTTAGTAAATAGAGCATCAGTCTCAACACTTTTTGAACATGTCTGGCATTTTGAAGAAAATTAACGTTTCACTCATTGTCCATTTCTGACTTGGTAAATAAAGCATCAGTCTCAACATTTTTTGAACATTGTTGAAGTGAGTTAGCGTACTGTTGGTTTGAGCAACAAGCTAAGCACAACTGAACCAGTGCCAAGAACACTAGTACTTATGGAAATCCAGAATAGTCCACTCATGCATTTGGGTGATTCCATTCCTTGAGTCCTGATTAGCTGCTTGGTTTCTATGATGTTAGGAGGCTTCATAAATAACCTGGCATTTTGCAGTAGTACTTGCAGCAAGACAGATTTGTATTAAGTTAGGACTGCTTGCTGCCTTGTCTTACCAATTCGATGGTAATTGGAACTAGTATGATTATTCTACAAACATGTCTTATATTTTGAAGAAAATTAACGTTTCATTCATTGTCCATTTCTGACTTGGTAAATAGAGAATCAGTCTTGATACTTTTTGAACACACCTAGCATTTTAAAGAAAATTAACATTTCATTCATTGTCTATTTATGACTTGGTAAATACATCTTGATACTTTTTGAACACCTCTTATATATCAGACAGAAGAACAAATCAATGTGATAAACACAAGAGAAGATGAAGTTACCAATCTGAATAATTCATAGAATAATAACTGTTAATTTGTTTTTAAAAATTATTCAAAACAGAAACCTTTCATTTCACATTTATAAGCTGTTTAACTTCTTGACATTTGTCATCTTTGAAATTGGCATCTTCTGGCGGCAGTTTTAAGTTTTCAGCTAATAGGATTCTTCGTTTATTAAAATATCATATTCTCATATATTGTAAAGTAGAATTTTGAGGCTAATCTCAAAAGTAAGGTCTCCAAAGCACCGGAGATACAGGGAAACTGTTTGTGTGGCTATTGGCAACACTGTTGTGTTTGTTGTGCATGTGATCATGCACCTCTCATTGCCATGCTCAGTCTTGGTGTTACATGATTGATAGGTCACCTACGAATTATGTACTGTAGTGTAAAAGTAAAGTCGCTGGGGCGGCCTAATGTCGGTATCAGCCATGCAGCGAGGGAGTCTATCCCCTTTTCAATAGCGCTAGACCAAGGAGATAATTTTAGCGTCTGAGGTGGAGCACCACACCACCTACCATCAGCTCCTTACTTTACTGCACAGATCCCTGTGCTACTCATACGCTGAGTTGGCGAGGACCGGTATCGAACTAGGAACCTTGTGGTTTCTAGCCGAACGCTCTACCAACTGAGCTAACCTGGCCCCTTATCTAAAATAACAGTAATTTCTGAATCATGGAAAAATACAGATTGATAGAATGGATCATTGACCTTTAGGCACTCCTTGAGCGATCTCGTTTCATAAGGACATTTTTTTCATTTACACCGTCAAAATCCGGTTGTTAGTTAGGGGTTAGGGTTAGGGTTAGAGGTTAGTTTTATAATTAAAAAAAAAAAACTCTAAAAATCATCTGTTAACAAACAACCAGATTTTGATGGTGTAAATGAAAAAAAATGTCCTTATGAAACGAAATCACAAAAGGGGTGCTTAAGGGTCATATGGTCCGACAGAACTAAACCTATTAATTGACCCTGGCTCTGATTGAACAGAGCTGAGTGTGGGAACAGAAGTTAGTTTAGAAAGTCAGTTTTGGCTGGGTGACGAGACAGAACAGATGCAAAATGGCGCCATCGTCCAAAAGGCCATTTCTCCATGTGTGTTTGTCTTACCATGTGTTGAATGAATAAAGGTTGGTTGGTTTTAGTGGCATGTCAACCCTTGTTAGATTATTTTAAGACATTTTGTTTTATTCATTCTTAATGGGTATGCAACTTTTTTTTAAAAACTCATTTTTTCTATTTAACCCATAGATGTGACTTTAACAGGTACTACCAATCTGGATCAGTGAACTTGAGAGTAATGGAGATCAAAGGATACTCCAGACTCCCCCAGAGTTCCAAAATTGGAATTTCACCATTAGATGCAATTTAATGTTATATACTGGCCACTAAGACCCTCAGCCACCACCTTCTAGCACATATATAATAAAAAGGGTTGGGGATTTGCTATAAGGGTAAAAGGGTTGGGACAATCATCAGACAAAAATAGATTACAAAATGTTGTCATTTTTCGTGACCCCCCCTCAAATTTAGAGAGCTAAAATTCGACATAACTTCGCAAATTTTTGGAATTGGAAGCCCGAATTTTGGGGATTGTCTAACTTTAACATAGTCCACACCTGTACAAAATTTCAGAAAAATTGAAGGGGGTGGGTAACATGGCCTTGATGATTTGACGTGGAATTATCCCGGCATAAAATAATCTGTAGGGGCTAGAACTCTGCTGTGCCCAGGGGACAGGAAGTAGGGACATCAACGTCCCTTGTCAGGTGGTAAGAACTTTCTCTTAACTGGTTTTGGTCCCAACGAGTAAGCCTCGTGGAATCGGGCTCTCACCATTCAGTCAACAGAAACAGAAAACCCCTCAGTAAGGGAGCATAGCCACATACACCACCTGAGCACCCCCCTCAACGAGGGAGATAAATAACTGTAAGTACTGTGGGTTAGCTCAGTCGATAGAGCATTCGGGTAGAAACCACAAGGTTCCTAGTTCGATACCGGACCTTGCCAACTCAGCGTATGAGTAGCACAGGGATCTGTGCAGTAAAGTAAGGAGCTGATGGTAGGTGGTGTGGTGCTCCACCTCAGACACTAAAATAATCTCCTTGGTCTAGCACAGGTGAAAAGGGGATAGACTCCCTCACTGATTGGCTGATACTGACTTTAGGCCGCCCCGACGACTTTACTTACTTACTGCCTTCAAGTAATTATATTGTTGTGTCTAGTTGTGTTTTACACGTTAATAAACTTGGTTAAAGTTACATGTGCTTTTCCCTTGTTACTTAGATTTGTCTATCTGTATATTATTCCTCATAGTCTGTACACAAACACAACTACGTTAACATACAAACCAACCAACTGAATTCTTCCTATTTCATCTTATTTCAATATTGATTGATATTGAGTTGTAAAGTAATAAAAACCAATAAAGCAACCATCGTGCCACAAAAACTTATTTTCTAAAATGACCTTAAGGTAATCCCAGATTGAAATATATTATATTGACTCTTGTGGATTTAACTTTCAATGATTGAATTATTGCTAAGTTTTCAATCAATAATGAAATAGGAATATTTCTTTTAGTTTTGCAGTTCCCTTATGAAAATTTATAGATGATACGCATAATCTAGAAAGTGTAAACTAGCAAAACTAAAAATGAATTATGTAGATGGTGAATATATAAAATATATATGTATTATTAATCTATGGGATTACCATATATATGATGTGTGGTCAAAAAGTATTAAAACTAACAAGACAAAAATGAACAATAAATAAAACGTTTTTTGGTAATCTGAACATTAGCTACATAAATAAGAGTAACGTCCCCTTGTTTCTTTCATTTTGAGGAAGCCTTATGTTTTGGTTGGCCATTTTCATTTCACTGTAAATCTACACTGAAAATTACGAATTTGTTTGAATCAATACAACTGCATGTTTTAACACGAAAATATCATAAAATGTGTTCTTAATAACAATTAAGTTCATTTCAAATAATGCGCAAGCACAATTAAGAACACATTTTATAATATTTTTGCATTAAAACATGCAGTTGTATTGATTTGAACAAATTCATATTTTCAGTGTAGATTTATGGTGAAATGTAAATGGCCAACCAAAACATAACTCTTTCTCAAAATGAAAGAAACAAGGGGTGTTACTCTTATTTACGTAGCTAATGTTCAGATTACCTATTTTTCTTCACAATAGTTTCCTTGGAATTTAAAACACTTATTCCAGCAAGTTTTACATTGGTCGAGGCACCTCTGAAATTCCTATTTTCATATGGTGTTAAACTGCATTTATTAGAGAAGTTCGAATTCTGGTGCTCTTAGGAGTGTGGAGTACCTCTTCATTGGTATTACTCATGGGTCCACTCTTACTCGGGTGGTGGTACCTATTAGTGTCCCCTCTATAGGTTAAATAGATTAAAAAATGAGCATTAAAAATATGTTTAAAAAAATTGAATACCCGACACTGAAAAGTTCTCAGTACAACGAAGAAGGGAATTTAAAAAAAGAAGATTTTTATTGAATTATGTCAACTGTGTCATATTGACGTGTATTTTACATAGAGTAAGGTCTGAGTTTCTCAAAGTGGTCCATATTAACCCCTGTGGATGAATTTGGCAAATCTGAGACCAAAACCTTTATTTTGTGAATAAGTTAAAGAAACTTGAGAAATATTTTATGAAGTGAGTTTCTCTACACGAGGAATAAGTGTATTAGAATGTATGTTTTAAGGGTTGAAGTCAGGGTTTCTCAAAGTGGTCCATATTAACCCCTGCAGATGAATTTGGTAAAACTGAGACCAAATCCTTTCTTTTGTTTCTGAGAATATGATGAATAGGCTTGGGAAACTTGAGAAATATTTTTATTAAGTGAGTTGCTCTGTATGAGGAATATGTGGATTGGCATGTATCTTTTAAGGGATGTAGAGAAGATTTCTCAAAGTGGTCCATATTAACCCCTGCAGATGAATTTGGTAAAACCAAAACCTTTCTTTTTTTTTTGAGAATATAATAAAAGTTTTAAAAAACAATTTTGTTTCTGTACTGTACCTCTGTGGATGAATTTGTTAAATCCGAGACCAAAACCTTATTTGTTTTAAAGAATATCGTAGATTTACTCACCAGTGTCATGTCGTGTAATAAAATTGGCGACAAACTTTTCAGAAGATGGAAAAAAGATTCGTCCATCATGGGTTGGCCTTATTCGCCGTCCATTATGCATCCAAAAAATGTGAGGACGAGGTAATCCACTTGTTTTACATGTTAATTCCAATCGATCATCCACGGCCAAAATTGTATTTCCCACAATGCTAAGGATTTTAGATGGTACTGAAAAAACAAAAAAACAAAATGAAGAATTAAATGATTATTAAATAATCATTATCATATTATGTAATAATAACAATCATCATCACATTATGTAATAATAATAATAATCATAATATCATTGTAATAATAATAATCATTATAATAAGTAATTGAGAGTTACCTCCCCTTTGTGTAACTCTTTAGCTTTGTAAAACTATATAAACTCCCAAGAGAACTGCAAATGTATTCTAAGTAGAATAAAGCTTACTCAAGTCCGACCGAGTGTTCTCTTATTACTACAATCATATTATGTAATAATAATAATCATTATGTAATGATTGTATTATTATTAAATGATTATTAAAGCTAAAGAATTAACAAAATGAAGAATTGCAGTATTTTTTTAATAAAGATATATTCAAATCATGTCAATTCCAGTCGATCATCCACGGCCAAAATTGTATTTCCCACAATGCAATGGGTTTTAGATGATACTGAAAAAAACCCAAACAAAACAAAAAAAAATGAGAGATTATGTCTTTTAATTATAAACTATCTACTAACTTAGCAAAATAAATCAAATTCACAGCAATTAGAAAATACTAACCATGAGCAGAATTAGGGGTATAATGGAGATAAATGCATAAAAATCTTTCACAAATGCACTAAATTTTTGTGCGTAAATTAGTTAAAATCTATGGTAGTCCATGCAGTAAAATTATACTGAGTATTTCATCATCTGGGTCATCAGAGGAGAAAACTTTTTGTAATACGTTTGGTGATCCGTAATGAAAATGAACAATCATTAGTAATATTTTTTTGAACATATACAAATCTTGGAAAATATGTTGCACGAAATTGTGCATTTTTAGACTTACATTTTTAGATATTAATAGATTGAATATTGAAAATATTGACTTCAGGATGGAACCTTCCAGACCTTTAAAATTCCCTATTGAATTTTTAAGTAAATAAGAATAAGCCAACAGAATGAGTTCATGATTGTAATAAATGAGCACCCAGTAAAACTCAATACATTTTCATCTGTCTCTAAGATTAAAATGCTAACCATTTTTGGAGAACTATGAAGTAGTTATTTCTAAAAGTTCAAAATTGAATAATATGAAGATTTAAAAATGGGAGAGTAATAATATCTAAATAAGGTTAAATCAACTGTTACCAAATTGAGAAGTAACCTCTTCCCCATGAACAACCATTGTAAGATTCAAGTGCAGTGGGGGAAAAGGTAGCAGTAGAGAGCGATAAGGTGTTATTAGAACCAAGGAAGCATATTTACTAACTTTAGCTTAGTCTGGTTCATGGCTGAAATAAATGAGCACCCGGGGAAATGCAATACATTTCATCTGTCTCTAGGTTTAAAATACTAACCATTTTTGGAAAACTAAGAAACAGTTATTTCTAAAAGTTCAAAAAAGAACAATACATTTAAAAATGGGTAGGTATGACATTCCCCCTGGAGAGGGGGTACCTCAGGTCCTGGGCAATAAACCCTTGATTTAAAGGGGAAAGGCTGGGTTTATTGCCCAGTGCCTGAGGCGCCCCCCTTGAAGAGGAATGCTGATGTGATCAATGTAATTTTTGCACTCGCCTCCTGTGAGCTTTGGTTTGTGGGTGGTCCCCACATTAATAGAGCCTTGTGCCTGACTCATATATGTGGGATACCTGGTAAATAGAGGTATTTAAATGATAAGGTTAAATCAGTTGTTCCGAAAGTGAGGAGTAATGTCCTCCACTATTAGTAACCATTGTAAGATCCAACTGCAGTGGGGGAAAAGATTGTAGTAGAGAATGGTAAAGTGTTATTAAAACCAAGGAAGAATATTTTTCTGCAGTCATTTTTGTTCCTTTTGCTTCTTTTCCTAAATTCCCTTTCAGCTTACCAGCCGACAAGAAGGAAGAACCAATTATATTGAGGGTTTAGGCATGACTCAAAGGGATGGTTTAGCTCAGTCGGTAGAGTGTTTAGCTCGAAAGCTCAAGGTTCCTGGTTCAATTGACTCCATTGCTGTTTTGCTGATACTGACAATAGGCCACTTTGCAGACTTTAGTTAAAGCATCTAGGACCTGATGGTAGGTGTGGTACTCCACTTCAGCAAAATCACCTCTCTGGTCTAGCATTAGTGAAAAGGTGATAGACCCCATCGTTATTTGGCTGATACTGACAATAGGCCACTTTGCAGACTTTAGTTAAAGCATCTAGGAGCTGATGGTAGGTGTGGTACTGCACTTCAGCAAAATCACCTCTCTGGTCTAGCATTAGTGAAAAGGTGATAGACCCCATCGTTATTTGGCTGATTCTGACAATAGGCCACTTTGCAGACTTTAGTTAAAGCATCTACGACCTGATGGTAGGTGTGGTACTGCACTTCAGCAAAATCACCTCTCTGGTCTAGCATTAGTGAAAAGGTGATAGACCCATCGTTATTTGGCTGATACTGACAATAGGCCACTTTGCAGACTTTAGTTTAAAGCATCTAGGACCTGATGGTAGGTGTGGTACTGCACTTCAGCAAAATCACCTCTCTGGTCTAGCATTAGTGAAAAGGTGATAGACCCCATCGTTATTTGGCTGATACTGACAATAGGCCACTTTGCAGACTTTAGTTAAAGCATCTAGGACCTGATGGTAGGTGTGGTACTGCACTTCAGCAAAATCACCTCTCTGGTCTAGCATTAGTGAAAAGGTGATAGACCCCATCGTTATTTGGCTGATACTGACAATAGGCCACTTTGCAGACTTTAGGTAAAGCATCTAGACCTGATGGTAGGTGTGGTACTGCACTTCAGCAAAATCACCTCTCTGGTCTAGCATTAGTGAAAAGGTGATAGACCCCATCGTTATTTGGCTGATACTGACAATAGGCCACTTTGCAGACTTAGGTAAAGCATCTAGGACCTGATGGTAGGTGTGGTACTGCACTTCAGCAAATCACCTCTCTGGTCTAGCATTAGTGAAAAGGTGATAGACCCCATCGTTATTTGGCTGATACTGACAATAGGCCACTTTGCAGACTTTAGGTAAAGCATCTAGGACCTGATGGTAGGTGTGGTACTGCACTTCAGCAAAATCACCTCTCTGGTCTAGCATTAGTGAAAAGGTGATAGACCCCATCGTTATTTGGCTGATACTGACAATGGCCACTTTGCAGACTTTAGTTAAAGCATCTAGGACCTGATGGTAGGTGTGGTACTGCACTTCAGCAAAATCACCTCTCTGGTCTAGCATTAGTGAAAAGTGATAGACCCCATCGTTATTTGGCTGATACTGACAATAGGCCACTTTGCAGACTTTAGTTAAAGCATCTAGGACCTGATGGTAGGTGTGGTACTGCACTTCAGCAAAATCACCTCTCTGTCTAGCATTAGTGAAAAGGTGATAGACCCCATCGTTATTTGGCTGATACTGACAATAGGCCACTTTGCAGACTTTAGGTAAAGCATCTAGGACCTGATGGTAGGTGTGGTACTGCACTTCAGCAAAATCACCTCTCTGGTCTAGCATTAGTGAAAAGGTGATAGACCCCATCGTTATTTGGCTGATACTGAATAGGCCACTTTGCAGACTTTAGTTAAAGCATCTAGGACCTGATGGTAGGTGTGGTACTGCACTTCAGCAAAATCACCTCTCTGGTCTAGCATTAGTGAAAAGGTGATAGACCCCATTGTTATTTGGTGATACTGACAATAGGCCACTTTGCAGACTTTATTTTTTTTACATAATGCAATTAACAAGATATGAGATGGAAAAAAGATTTGAATGATACTATTATGAAAAGAAGGTAATAATGCACTTACATACAGCTGATTGATCGGAGGGGGCCTCTCTGACCGCCTGTCTAGCCCCAAAAAAGCTAAAGTAAAATAGTGCAAGTCATGAACTGCTCAGCACCTGGGTTCTATGCTTAAGCATCATGGGTCACGACCCACGGCCAACTGTTAGCCCATTGGGGAGTCTTACCCCTCTGAAGAGGTGCAGTCGGTGCATTCTAATGCTGCAGCCGACAGGGCGGTGTAGCATAATGGTTCTAAATTTTGGAATAGATATGGCAAACCGAGTTCAGGTAATGGATGAGGTTGTTAATGGTACCATTAGTTGGAGAATTCTAGAAGAATTTAAGAATTAAATTAAGTGGCTACTCATGCACTGTGTTGGCAATGACTGGTATTGATTTTGGTTGTTGGTTTGTTTTATGGCATATCAACCTCAGTGGGTCATTTAATGCTGATAAAGTTTTGAAATAAATCAATTCTTAAATGAATAATACAATTTTTTTATAAATAGATTTTTCTATTTAACCCATAGATGGGACCATAACAGGTACTACCACTCCGGGTGAGAGTGGACCAGGGAGCAATGATGATGAAGGGGTGCTCCATATGCCTCAAACCTCCAAAACTGGAACCTCACCACCAGATAGAGTTTAACGTCATTCCCAGGACATGTAGACCCGCAGCCACCGCCTTCTAGCACCCATATGATAAAAAGGGCTGGGGCTTGCCATAAGGGCAACAGGGCTGGGAAAATCATATAGGTGCTAGGGCTTGATGTGACCAGCCGATTGATGGGAGGGGGCCTCTCCGATCGCCCGTCTAGCCCAAGATAGGGCCAAAGTGGAGTATTGCATGTCATGAACTGCTCATCCACCTGGGCTCTATCCTTAAGCATCACGGGTCGCCCCATTGGGGGAGTCTTACCCCTCTGCAGAGGTGCAGTCGGTGCATTCTAATGCCCTAGCCGACAGGGCGGGACTGGTATTGAACCAGGAACCTTGTGATTCCTAGGTGGGCACTCTAACAACTAAGCTTAACCTGAAGGATGAACAGTAGAAATCCTTTTTATTGGTTTGAATATTCATCACTTAATCTGATTGGTCATAAAAAAAAATCATTTGCTACACTCTTTAGAGATTGGAGATTGAATCACTGCTTTATATGAGAAAATCAAAAAGTAAAAAATATCTGTCCTAAACTGAAAGATATTCAAGTGTTGATATTCAAGAGAGATATGTAAACAATTTTACACCATCAAACCAGCTCAACTTTCAGATTAATTCAATATATATATGGAGGAGGCGCGTGGTCTAATGGTTAGAGTCATAGGAAATGGACTCGTCAAACGAGTTCAATTCCTGAGAAGCTGTTGGCATTTCATGGCACTAATACCCTTGGGAAAGAGAGAGATTGATAATTTGGCACGCAATGCCGGATTAACGGAATCCACCACGTTGGCCTCATTTGATTGAATTTGGCCATGTTGGTCGGGTTTAATGAAACCAATGTTGATGAAAATTTGCACCGATGCCGGATTAAACGGATCCACCACGTTGGCCTATTTGATTTGAATTTGGCCATGTTGGTCGGGTTTAATGAAAACCAATTGTTGATGAAAATTTGCCACCGATCCCGGATTAACGGAATCCACCACGTTGGCCCTCATTTGATTGAATTTGGCCATGTTGGTCGGTTTAATGAAACCAATTTTGTGATGAAATTGCACCGATGCCGGTTTAACGGGAATCCACCACGTGCCCTCATTTGATTGAATTTGGCCATGTTGGTGGGTTTAATGAAACCAATTGTTGATGAAAATTTGCACCGATGCGCGGATTAACGGGAATCACCACGTTGCCCTCATTTGATGAATTTGGCCATGTTGGTCGGGTTTAATGAAACCAATTGTTGATGAAAATTTGCAGCGATGCCGGATTAACGGGAATCCACCACTTGGCCCTCATTTGATTGAATTTGGCCATGTTGGTTGGGTTTAATGAAACCAATTGTTGATGAAAATTTGCACCGATGCCGGATTAACGGAATCCACCAGTTGGCCTCATTTGATTGAATTTGGCCATGTTGGTCGGGTTTAATGAAACCAATTGTTGATCTGCATGCCTTGTCCGTCTCGATCCGGATAGTTGAATGGCATGACGTACACTGTTTTCCGTTGTGGGTTGCTGTTTAGATTTTCAGCTGCTCGGCAGCATCTGGCAGCTTCCATCTGCTTATTTTGAGCTTAGATCATTCAGTGGTGCAGCTAAGCAGCACGGAAAACCACAGCTGGAAGAACTGTCGCTCAGCTATGCCGGGAGATCGGACGCTCCATTGACTGATATCTATTTGTGGCCGCCATGCTTTGCTATTCGTGATTAACGATCGCTCTTGTGGTAGAGATACCATAGTATGTGGAATTGTTCTAATACGGTTTAAGAGGCCTTGCGTCCGAGTGTGGGAGATGTCTCCTTATTTTTGAAATTCATGAAACTCTGTTTTACCGGAGTCACATAGAGGCCTATACTTTGTGCCTCCAGCTATGTGCAGTGAATTCAGCCTTTGCCGGATGTAAATCTGCAGAAGGCAGGTCATCAGCAATAGTCCCTCTGTGATTGTTGTGCGGATTGCTGCTTCTGCCTTAGGTGAAACCTTTTTTTTTAAATGAAACCAATTGTTGATGAAAATTTGCACCGATGCCGGATTAACGGATCCACCACGTTGGCCTCATTTGATTGAATTTGGCCATGTTGGTTCGGGTTTAATGAAACCAATTGTTGATGAAAATTGCACGCGATGCCGGATTAACGGAATCCACCAACGTTGGCCTCATTTGATTGAATTTGGCCATGTTGGTCGGGTTTAATGAAACCAATTGTTGATGAAATTTGCACCGATGCCGGATTAACGGGAATCCACCACGTTGGCCCTCATTTGATTGAATTTGGCCATGTTGGTCGGGTTTAATGAAACCAATTGTTGATGAAAATTTGCACCGATGCCGGATTAACGGGAATCCACCACGTTGGCCCTCATTTGATTGAATTTGGCCATGTTGGTCGGTTTATGAACCAATTGTTGATAAAAATTTGCACCTGATGCCGGATTAACGGGATCCACCACGTTGCCTCATTTGATTGAATTTGGCCATGTGTTTGGTTTAATGAAACAATTTTTGATGAAATTTGCACGATGCCGGATTAACGGGAATCCACCACGTTGGCCTCATTTGATTGAATTTGGCCATGTTGGTCGGGTTTAATGAAACAATTGTTGATGAAAATTTGGCCCGATGCCGGATTAACGGGAATCCACCACGTTGGCCCTCATTTGATTGAATTTGGCATGTTGGTGGGTTTAATGAAACCAATTTGTTGATGAAAATTTGCACCGATGCCGGATTAACGGGAATCCACCACGTTGGCCCTCATTTGATTGATATTTGGCCATGTTGGTGGGTTTAATGAAACCAATTGTTGATGAAAATTTGCACCGATGCCGGATTAACGGAATCCACCACGTTGGCCCTCATTTGATTGAATTGGCCATGTTGGTGGGTTTAATGAAACCAATTGTTGATGAAAATTTGCACCGATGCCGGATTAAACGGGAATCCACCACGTTGGCCTCATTTGATTGAATTTGGCCATGTTGTGGGTTTAATGAAACCAATTGTTGATGGAAAATTTGCACCGATGCCGGATTAACGGGAATCCACCACGTTGGCCTTCATTTGATTGAATTTGGCCATGTTGGTTGGTTTTAATGAACCAATTGTTGATGAAAATTTGCACCGATGCCGGATTAACGGGAATCCACCACGTTGGCCCTCATTTGATTGAATTTGGCCATGTTGGTTGGTTTATGAAACCAATTTTTGATGAAAATTTGCACCGATGCCGGATTAACGGAATCCACCACGTTGGCCCTCATTTGATTGAATTGGCCATGTTGGTTGGGTTTAATGAAACCAATTGTTGATGAAAATTTGCACCGATGCCGGATTAACGGAATCCACCACGTTGGCCTCATTTTGAATTATTTGGCCATGTTGGTCGGGTTTAATGAAACCAATTGTTGATGAAAATTTGCACCGATGCCGGATTAACGGGAATCCACCATCGTTGGCCTTCATTTGATTGAATTTGGCCATGTTGGTTGGGTTTAATGAAACCAATTGTTGATGAAAATTTGCACGATGCCGGATTAACGGGAATCCACCACGTTGGCCTTCATTTGATTGAATTTGGCCATGTTGGTTGGTTTAATGAAACCAATTGTTGATGAAAATTTGCACCGATGCCGGATTAACGGAATCCACCACGTTGGCCTTCATTTGATTGAATTTGGCCATGTTGGTTGGGTTTAATGAAACAATTGTTGATGAAAATTTGCACCGATGCCGGATTACGGGAATCCACCACGTTGGCCCTCATTTGATTGAATTGGCCATGTTGGTTGGGTTTAATGAAACAATTGTTGATGAAAATTTGCACCGATGCCGGATTAACGGGAATCCACCACGTTGCCCTCATTTGATTGAATTTGGCCATGTTGGTTGGTTTAATGAAACCAATTTTTAATGAAAATTTGCACCGATGCCGGATTAACGGGAATCCACCACGTTGGCCCTCATTTGATTGAATTTGGCCATGTTGGTCGGGTTTAATGAACCAATTGTTGATGAAAATTTGCACCGATGCGGATTAACGGGAATCACACACGTTGGCCCTCATTGATTATTTGGCCATGGTGGCGGGTTTAATGAAACCAATTGTTGATGAAATTTGCACCGATGCCGGATTAACGGGAATCCACCACGTTGGCCTCATTTGATTGAATTTGGCCATGTGGTGGGTTTAATGAAACCAATTGTTGATGAAAATTGCACCGATGCCGAATTAACGGGAATCCACCACGTTGGCCTCATTTGATTGATATTTGGCCATGTTGGTTGGTTTAATGAAACCAATTGTTGATGAAAATTTGCACCGATGCCGGATTAACGGAATCCACCACGTGGCCTTCATTTGATTGAATTTGGCCATGTTGGTTGGTTTAATGAAACAATTGTTGATGAAAATTTGCACCGATGCCGGATTAACGGGAATCACCACGTTGGCCCTCATTTGATTGATATTTGGCCATGTTGGTTGGGTTTAATGAAACCAATTGTTGATGAAATTGCACGATGCCGGATTAACGGAATCCACCACGTTGGCCTCTATTTGATTGTAATTTGGCCATGTTGGTGGTTTATGAAACCAATTGTTGATGAAAATTGCACCGATGCCGGATTAACGGGAATCCACCATGTTCGCCCTCATTTGATTGAATTTGGCCATGTTGGTGGGTTTAAATGAAACCAATTGTTGATGAAAAATTTGCACCGATGGCCGGCTTAAAGGAATCTCATCGCACGGCGCCTGTATTTGATTGAATTTGGCCATTGTTGTCGGGNGAGAGAGATTTAATGAAACCAAATTGTTGATGAAAATTTGCACCGATGCCGGATTAACGGGAATCCACCACGTTGGCCCTCATTTGATTGAATTTGGCCATGTTGGTTGGGTTTAATGAAACCAATTGTTGATGAAAATTTGCACCGATGCCGGATTAACGGGAATCCACCACGTTGGCCTCATTTGATTGAATTTGGCCATGTTGGTTGGGTTTAATGAAACCAATTGTTGATGAAAATTTGCACCGATGCCGGATTAACGGGAATCCACCATGTTGGCCCTCATTTGATTGAATTTGGCCATGTTGGTTGGGTTTAATGAAACCAATTGTTGATGAAAATTTGCACCGATGCCGGATTAACGGGAATCCACCACGTTGGCCCTCATTTGATTGTATTTGGCCATGTTGGTTGGGTTTAATGAAACCAATTGTTGATGAAAATTTGCACCGATGCCGGATTAACGGGAATCCACCACGTTGGCCCTCATTTGATTGAATTTGGCCATGTTGGTTGGGTTTAATGAAACCAATTGTTGATGAAAATTTGCACCGATGCCGGATTAACGGGAATCCACCACGTTGGCCCTCATTTGATTGAATTTGGCCATGTTGGTTGGGTTTAATGAAACCAATTGTTGATGAAAATTTGCACCGATGCCGGATTAACGGGAATCCACCACGTTGGCCCTCATTTGATTGAATTTGGCCATGTTGGTTGGGTTTAATGAAACCAATTGTTGATGAAAATTTGCACCGATGCCGGATTAACGGGAATCCACCACGTTGGCCTCATTTGATTGAATTTGGCCATGTTGGTTGGGTTTAATGAAACCAATTGTTGATGAAAATTTGCACCGATGCCGGATTAACGGGAATCCACCACGTTGGCCCTCATTTGATTGAATTTGGCCATGTTGGTTGGGTTTAATGAAACCAATTGTTGATGAAAATTTGCACCGATGCCGGATTAACGGGAATCCACCACGTTGGCCCTCATTTGATTGAATTTGGCCATGTTGGTTGGGTTTAATGAAACCAATTGTTGATGAAAATTTGCACCGATGCCGGATTAACGGGAATCCACCACGTTGGCCCTCATTTGATTGAATTTGGCCATGTTGGTTGGGTTTAATGAAACCAATTGTTGATGAAAATTTGCACCGATGCCGGATTAACGGGAATCCACCACGTTGGCCCTCATTTGATTGAATTTGGCCATGTTGGTTGGGTTTAATGAAACCAATTGTTGATGAAAATTTGCACCGATGCCGGATTAACGGGAATCCACCACGTTGGCCCTCATTTGATTGAATTTGGCCATGTTGGTTGGGTTTAATGAAACCAATTGTTGATGAAAATTTGCACCGATGCCGGATTAACGGGAATCCACCAGTTGGCCCTCATTTGATTGAATTTGGCCATGTTGGTTGGGTTTAATGAAACCAATTGTTGATGAAAATTTGCACCGATGCCGGATTAACGGGAATCCACCACGTTGGCCTTCATTTGATTGAATTTGGCCATGTTGGTTGGGTTTAATGAAACCAATTGTTGATGAAAATTTGCACCGATGCCGGATTAACGGGAATCCACCACGTTGGCCCTCATTTGATTGATTTGGCCATGTTGGTTGGGTTTAATGAAACCAATTGTTGATGAAAATTTGCACCGATGCCGGATTAACGGGAATCCACCACGTTGGCCCTCATTTGATTGAATTTGGCCATGTTGGTTGGGTTTAATGAAACCAATTGTTGATGAAAATTTGCACCGATGCCGGATTAACGGGAATCCACCACGTTGGCCCTCATTTGATTGAATTTGGCCATGTTGGTTGGGTTTAATGAAACCAATTGTTGATGAAAATTTGCACCGATGCCGGATTAACGGGAATCCACCACGTTGGCCCTCATTTGATTGAATTTGGCCATGTTGGTTGGGTTTAATGAAACCAATTGTTGATGAAAATTTGCACCGATGCCGGATTAACGGGAATCCACCACGTTGGCCTTCATTTGATTGTATTTGGCCATGTTGGTTGGGTTTAATGAAACCAATTGTTGATGAAAATTTGCACCGATGCCGGATTAACGGGAATCCACCACGTTGGCCCTCATTTGATTGAATTTGGCCATGTTGGTTGGGTTTAATGAAACCAATTGTTGATGAAAATTTGCACCGATGCCGGATTAACGGGAATCCACCACGTTGGCCCTCATTTGATTGAATTTGGCCATGTTGGTTGGGTTTAATGAAACCAATTGTTGATGAAAATTTGCACCGATGCCGGATTAACGGGAATCCACCACGTTGGCCCTCATTTGATTGAATTTGGCCATGTTGGTTGGGTTTAATGAAACCAATTGTTGATGAAAATTTGCACCGATGCCGGATTAACGGGAATCCACCACGTTGGCCCTCATTTGATTGAATTTGGCCATGTTGGTTGGGTTTAATGAAACCAATTGTTGATGAAAATTTGCACCGATGCCGGATTAACGGGAATCCACCACGTTGGCCCTCATTTGATTGAATTTGGCCATGTTGGTTGGGTTTAATGAAACCAATTGTTGATGAAAATTTGCACCGATGCCGGATTAACGGGAATCCACCACGTTGGCCCTCATTTGATTGAATTTGGCCATGTTGGTTGGGTTTAATGAAACCAATTGTTGATGAAAATTTGCACCGATGCCGGATTAACGGGAATCCACCACGTTGGCCCTCATTTGATTGAATTTGGCCATGTTGGTTGGGTTTAATGAAACCAATTGTTGATGAAAATTTGCACCGATGCCGGATTAACGGGAATCCACCACGTTGGCCCTCATTTGATTGAATTTGGCCATGTTGGTTGGGTTTAATGAAACCAATTGTTGATGAAAATTTGCACCGATGCCGGATTAACGGGAATCCACCACGTTGGCCTCATTTGATTGAATTTGGCCATGTTGGTTGGGTTTAATGAAACCAATTGTTGATGAAAATTTGCACCGATGCCGGATTAACGGGAATCCACCACGTTGGCCCTCATTTGATTGAATTTGGCCATGTTGGTTGGGTTTAATGAAACCAATTGTTGATGAAAATTTGCACCGATGCCGGATTAACGGGAATCCACCACGTTGGCCCTCATTTGATTGATTTGGCCATGTTGGTTGGGTTTAATGAAACCAATTGTTGATGAAAATTTGCACCGATGCCGGATTAACGGGAATCCACCACGTTGGCCCTCATTTGATTGATTTGGCCATGTTGGGGTTTTAATGAAACCAATTGTTGATGAAAATTTGCACCGATGCCGGATTAACGGGAATCCACCACGTTGGCCCTCATTTGATTGAATTTGGCCATGTTGGTTGGGTTTAATGAAACCAATTGTTGATGAAAATTTGCACCGATGCCGGATTAACGGGAATCCACCATGTTGGCCCTCATTTGATTGAATTTGGCCATGTTGGTTGGGTTTAATGAAACCAATTGTTGATGAAAATTTGCACCGATGCCGGATTAACGGGAATCCACCACGTTGGCCCTCATTTGATTGAATTTGGCCATGTTGGTTGGGTTTAATGAAACCAATTGTTGATGAAAATTTGCACCGATGCCGGATTAACGGGAATCCACCACGTTGGCCCTCATTTGATTGAATTTGGCCATGTTGGTTGGGTTTAATGAAACCAATTGTTGATGAAAATTTGCACCGATGCCGGATTAACGGGAATCCACCACGTTGGCCCTCATTTGATTGAATTTGGCCATGTTGGTTGGGTTTAATGAAACCAATTGTTGATGAAAATTTGCACCGATGCCGGATTAACGGGAATCCACCACGTTGGCCCTCATTTGATTGAATTTGGCCATGTTGGTTGGGTTTAATGAAACCAATTGTTGATGAAATTTGCACCGATGCCGGATTAACGGGAATCCACCACGTTGGCCCTCATTTGATTGAATTTGGCCATGTTGGTTGGGTTTAATGAAACCAATTGTTGATGAAAATTTGCACCGATGCCGGATTAACGGGAATCCACCACGTTGGCCTTCATTTGATTGATTTGGCCATGTTGGTTGGGTTTAATGAAACCAATTGTTGATGAAAATTTGCACCGATGCCGGATTAACGGGAATCCACCACGTTGGCCCTCATTTGATTGAATTTGGCCATGTTGGTTGGGTTTAATGAAACCAATTGTTGATGAAAATTTGCACCGATGCCGGATTAACGGGAATCCACCACGTTGGCCTTCATTTGATTGAATTTGGCCATGTTGGTTGGGTTTAATGAAACCAATTGTTGATGAAAATTTGCACCGATGCCGGATTAACGGGAATCCACCACGTTGGCCTCATTTGATTGAATTTGGCCATGTTGGTTGGGTTTAATGAAACCAATTGTTGATGAAAATTTGCACCGATGCCGGATTAACGGGAATCCACCACGTTGGCCCTCATTTGATTGTTTTGGCCATGTTGGTTGGGTTTAATGAAACCAATTGTTGATGAAAATTTGCACCGATGCCGGATTAACGGGAATCCACCACGTTGGCCTCATTTGATTGAATTTGGCCATGTTGGTTGGTTTAATGAAACCAATTGTTGATGAAAATTTGCACCGATGCCGGATTAACGGAATCCACCACGTTGGCCCTCATTTGATTGTATTTGGCCATGCTGGTTGGGTTTAATGAAACCAATTGTTGATGAAAATTTGCGCAAATGCCGGATTAACTGGAATCCACCACATAGGCCTCATTTGATTGAATTTGGCCATGCTGGTTGGGTT
>CM042166.1:2280276-2287776 GCA_023376005.1 Doryteuthis pealeii
TATCATGGTTGTTTGACTGTTTTTTTTTTTTTTTTACGGTATATCAACCCTTTTCCGGTCATTTAATGTCGAATCAAGTCAATTGGAGTCGCGTGGTGTAATGGTTAAACTCATGGGAAATTCAAAATCCTGGATGTGGTAATTGCATTTCACTTAGCGCTAATACCCTTAGGAAAGGTATGAATCCTACTATCCCTCTACCTATGGGTAAATAGTAGGGAAGACTGGGCTCTTTAACCTTGGTTAGGCAACCGGTCTAGAAGGAAAACTCTGAATTCAAACCTGTTGAACTCCGCTTAAGAAATTGACCTTGAGTCACACCCTCTTGTGCAGAGGGATTGGTAAATAGATAATATCAAATCAAGTCATTTTGTGTTGTGGACTAGTCTATCTTACCTTTTCTTTGAGAGTAAATGAACTGGTCCAAGACTACATGTCTACTGCTGCTTAAAGTAGCCGGCAGAGCATTACGAGGACCGTCTACTTACGACCTCAATTATCATCCCTCTGTTTTATTGTTAGCACGAACACTTATTTGGATGAACCAATATACCAAACATACTATATTCCAATATACAACATTTTATTAAACAATTTACTTAGGTGGCTAACAGTATCTTATGTTGATTAAGTGTTCGCCCAATTGAATATTGAACAGACTCATCGCTGCTTAACTTCAATGACCTAGTGGGATCCGGGGTTTTCAGCGTGATTTGAATGTCATCAACAGAAGAAATGATGTTAGCATGAACTTTTCACACATGTCTTACATAAAAAAAACGTTGGGGATTCTATCAGGTATCTTTGTTTAGTCTCTTGTTATTTTGACTGTTAGCACGCATTGTTGTTGTCGTTGTAGTTCTAGTTGATGATGATGATATGATGATGATGATGATGATGAGGAGGAGGAGCGGGAGGAAGAAGAGGAGGAGCTGAAGTAGGTGTAGGAGGATCTGTTGTTCCACTTCTTGCAATTTGTCTGACTCCGAAAATATTACGATCGGAAGCATCTCAGTAATACTATTATTGTTTTTCTGTAGTTCATATAATTAATATGATTAATTACCAACTTTTATAATTTCTGTACTTATTGAGTTTTCCTATCAATGTAAAATCCTGCTTTAAACTGGTGAATAAAAATTTCAGTGCAAATTATACATAATTTTTTTTTTATTGTTCTAACATCAATTCATAAGAATTATATTCACATTAAAAATATGTTATTCATATGGGAATTTACTGGGTTTAAAATAATTTCGTTTTCTGAAATAATCACTTTTTGCTCAAAAATGCTGTACTGGTAGCAAAAGAAAATCGAAAGAATGTGTATCTTTGTATGCAAATATCACCGTTGCGTTAACTCTGAAAATAAAAACAACTACGTAGTAGAGATAGCAGTATCAACACTCAGTTACTTTTCAGTATTAAGAGTGAATAAGAGTTTCCTGGCCTCTAAAAAATCCTGGCACTTATATACTATTGGAGGAAGTAACTTGTAAAGTTTAGTGTTTCCTGTAGAATACCTCATTATTTAATGGGATAGTCAATTGCTATTCTACAAAATCTATATGTCATATATCCCATCAAACATCGTACATCAAACATCGCACATCGGGTATATAAACGAGAGTGTGAGAGTTCTCAGATTATAGAGAGATATATATGAGAGAGACAGAGAAATACTTGGTTATTTCATTTATACTTACTGCTTCTGCTGATTCTTCTCTGGCCGACATTTCGTCTAGTTGATTTGTCTTCTATCTACTAAGGGCTTCTTTTGGGCCGATTTTAATAATTGCAAGTAAAACAACCAACAAGACTATTTTCTTGTCTGATCAAGCTTTTTTTATTTAGCCCATTTTTCCGCGCGGATGAGATTTCAACCTCAGCAGCAGCGCGTCTGCTCTGATTAAAAGTCCGGTTGGATCTGATTCTCTAAACTAATCACGTGTTTCTCATGGCGCGTGAAATTCATGCCTCTAGGGGTCAGGATTACCAACGATCACTGGTAAATTTCCACTGCCCCCCCCCCTTGAATTCAAAATTAACGGCCCTTGTTCTCGCTACAGGGTCTGTCAACAATTTATTATTATGAATTGTAACATACTTTATTACCATTCTGACCAGGAATGGTAGTACCTGTTAGAGTTCCATCTATGGGTCAAATACACGTTTGAACATTATTCATACTAGCAAATATATGGACCCTCCGGGTGCAAGTATTTAAGTTTTAATGTAATAAAATATTGTAGAGGAAGTAAAGAATAAAATGACAGTTATTTTATCTTGTTAATGGATTTCATTTAAGATTCATTGAAGAGATTTTTGCTTATATTCATTAAGATAAAACCAAACAGTTAGAAACCAATAATACTAAGCACATATTTATTAAATTCGATTTTTTAATATTAATATGTAAATTAGCCTTCCCGTTCCCACTGTAAACCGCTATTTTGTTGTATATATAAATATAATTGCATGTTGTTATTATGTAGACATAGTTAACAGTATTAATAATGTAAGACAATTTTATTAATAATTGAGGTTTAGATAAAAATAAAATCATGGAGAATGTGATGTAAATAACTAAGAGAATTGTGACTTGAGTAGGAATATAGTTTCGGTTACAGACAGAAAAACACACAATCTCCATTATAATAAGATTTAATTGGAATATTTGAGACAAAAATGTGTGCAAATTATTAATCAAATAATTAATTAAGAATAGTTATTTGAATCTGTCTTACTTGTTTACTAATGATTATTAGTACAAACGATTATTGTTGTTATTATTAATTACTTAAAAACATATAATTGTTTAAAAATTATTGGTGAAAGATTACTTTAAATCATATAAGTACAAACAAATGACTATTATTAAATAGAAATAGTTACTCGAAACCATATACAGTGGTACCTTGACTTACGAGTTTAATTCGTTACGCTTGTAACTCACTTTTCTCGTATATCACGTCTACTTTCCCCACTTAAATAAACTGAAATGCCATTGATCCGTACCAGCCCCCCCCCCAAAAAAAAACCCCCTAATTTTCTGTTTGGTGTGACACATAGTCAATTTTAATAGATTTCAGTCTAGAATTTTCTCTTTTCTAGACGGTTGTCGTACCAAGGTTAACTCTTTGCCCACCAAATTTCGCCCCCACGGCTGTACCAAATTTTCTTGGTATTTTTATCTGTATGATAGCATATTTCAAAGTTCACTAACTATTCACTTCACTCATTCGGTTCAAATAAAGTCCTATTAATGCAATCTGACTCGTAATTTTATGGGGTGCTTGTAGCTAAACGGTTATCATTTTAGGAAGTGAACTATCCAAATTCATATCTATAACAAGACTATTTGCATTTCACATAGCCCTAATACCATTGGGAAAGGTATAAATTCAACTATTCTCTCTACAGATATGGGTAAATATCAAAGCCGACCGGACTTTTTAACATTGGTAAGACAATCAGTCTAAAAGGAAAACTCTGAATCCAAACCAGTCATAGATGTGAAAAGGGATTGTCTCTGCCTAGCTATTCTTGCCCAAGATACTCTACGTCAGCTCCAGCTGTGGGTTAACTCTTTGCCTACCAAATTTCGTCCCCACGGCTGTACCAATTTTTTTTTTTTTTACCTGTATGATGGATATTTCAAAGTTCCCTATCTAATCATCTCAGAACTCAAACAAAAGATGTCAGGTGTGTTCACGTCGTGAATTTTCAGCATAGAAAAGAGGGCATGTGCGAAAGCCGTTGACAGCCGCTTACCATAGGATCGCAGTAGTAGGAGATGAGAAATGTTCTGAGAGGTTTAAGTTAGGCAAAGATTTTTTTAAATCCCTTATGCCCTACTATTTATCCATAGCTAAAGGGAGAATAATTGCGTTCATACCTTAAGCATCATGGGTCCCCACTCACGGCCAACAGGTGATCCCATTTGGAGGATTTTCGGTTTAACGTAGTCGGTGGAACACCCAACTAGGAATCACAAGGTTCCTGTTTCGATACCGACCCTCGCCAACTCAGCGCATGAGTGGTACAGATTAGGTAATCTAATATGTGCGGTAAAGTGAAGAGTTGACTGTATATCCACCTCAGCACAAAAAAGCCCTCCCTGGTCTAGCGCTCACGAAAAGGGGATAGACTCCCTTGCTGTTCAGCTAATACCAACAATAGCCTATTCCGCCAACTTAATTTTTACAGAGGTGCAGTCGGTGTAAACTATGGCACAGACGACAGAGCAGCAGCATGTGTATCATAATTATTATGGTCTACGGGGAATTTGGGGATTGAAAAGAAAACGGTAATCGGATTTCTGGAGAAAAAGAAGAAAAATAAATAAGAACAAAGAGAAGGTCAGCCATTAACTGACCAATGACCCTGGAACTAGAGTTAAAAATAAAAACGGAAGTCCCAGTTTCTGCGAGAGAGCGGCATTGATGAAAACGGAAGTAAAGAAAATTCAGCCTCTTTCTCGCCGAACCCGTTTGTTGGAGCTCAGTCGTGACATATCTAGGGGAGCAACGAACAGTGCGCATGGACGTGATTTAAGATAGAACAGTTCAACCTTACTCTCTCACTCTCACTCTTCTTCTCTCTGAAAAAAAAAGAACCCACAAGCCTAGAAAGAAATAAACAACCCCTTTGTGACTATACGACTTCGTATGTTGTTTCTGAACTAACGACTACTACTACAACTCGACTATACAACAGCATGCTTGGCATTTTATATTTATTGTGCTGATTTAATGGCAGTTTGTGATATCTAAACAAATATTTTTGTTCAGATGTTCATTTCATTTCTTCTCTTACAAACAAATATTATTTACGATAAGTAAGGAGGCTTATCTTTTTTTAAGAAAAGAAAAAGAGGAGAGTGAATAAAGAAAATATATTCCTTTGACAAATCTCTGAAGGGATTTTAATATAAGAATAGGAACACGTTAGATAAGAGAAATATTACTTAGAGAAAACCAATTATACGCTGATGTTTACATAGAAATCCCTTTTTTCCCAATAATGACAAATAATTTTTATTCACTGATAAGTTCGTTGCGTGGATTTTAAAAAAATATACGATCCACTTATATTATTTACATCTTCGCAAAAGAAGTGAGGCTTGCCTTACAGTTTCTCTTCATCTTAACAGCATCTTTTCTTATTTCAGCATTATGTCGATTTAACCTTCTCAATTTCATGATTATTGTTATTCTTATCTTAGGGATTCCCTATGTTAACACTTCTAGGGTCTAAATTAGAATGTCCTTGGGAATCAATTGCGCCAACACACTTCTACAAGTTTCTAGAAAAGAAGGCAAGAATTTGCTCTGCATTAATAAATGTCGATGGTGGATTCTTTGATTAAAGAAAAATTTAATTGTGCTTTAATTGAAATTAGAACTATTTTATTATTTAAATTATTACTTAATTGCATACAAAAATAGAAAAAATAAATCTATTTTTTAAAGACATGAAACTTGATTCATTTTTTAAGTTTAAAGAATAATATCAATGTAGTCCCAAACCTTTTTTTAAAATTAAGAATGGTTTATTGGTTGGATTTAATGGCATGTCAAACCGTGGGTTATTTCATGCCAAGGACGTTTTTGTTTTATTCATTCTTGTTGGATATTCAGATTTATTTTAAACTTCTTTTTTTAACTCATTGTTTTATCTATCTAACCCATACATGGGACCCTAACAGGAACTCTGGGTCAGGGTGGACCTGGGTATAATGGCAATGAAGGGGTACTCCATACTCTCGAAATCTGGGAAATGCTGGTTGGTGTATTGGTTACGGTCCCCGCCTGTCAGCTTGACAGTCAGGGTTCGAATCACGCACAAGGCGGTCTTCTTATATATATATATATATATATATATATATATATATATATATATATAAGTAAGTAAAGTTGTCGGGCGGCCTAATGTCGGTATCAGCCAATCAGCGAGGGAGTCTATCCCCTTTTCAATAGCGCTAGACCAAGAAGATTGTTTTTGCGTCTGAGGTGGAGCGCTACACCTACCATCAGCTCTTTACTTTACCGCACAGATCCCTGTGCTACTCATATGCTGAGTTGGCGAGGGCCGGTATCGAACTAGGAACCTTGTGGTTTCTAGCCCAACGCTCTACCGACTGAGCTAGGGTGACCCCCCAAAACAGGCCTGACTTTCAAAAAAAAGTCTGTTTTCTTTACCCCCCTGTACATATAAAGAATTAGAATTGTTTCTTTAAGTTCAAAATGAAGACTTATTTTGTATATTTGAATAAATAAATCTGCCTAATTATCTAAAATCCAAGGAAGATAAGTGAATTTTACAAAACATGACTTGGACCCCTCTCGGTATTCAAATGCATCTTGTTTAATAGTTATCATCGTAACAAACACGAGTTCAAACCCTGGTTGATAGTTGGATTTTGACGGCATGTTAACCCTTGGATTATCTTATGCTGCAGTCATTTTGTTTTATTCATAGTAAATTTTTAAACACATTTTTTAAAACTCATTTTTTTTCTATTTGATTTTTGAGAATATAAGGTGTGTGATAGATCCCCGCTCTTACTTATAGACTAGGCGAGATCATGTGATCTATCTCTTGGCCAATCACTGGCAGTACTCTGAGGTTAATACAATACTTAACCGACCCTACTTGTCATAATTAGTGTAACATTCATGGACGACGGACATAGGATTAAATCACTGGACCTTTACCAATACGCAGGATAGGACTTATACACTTACCAAAGGATTCTATAAAACAGGACTTTCTTTAAGCCCTTTTCAACTGGCCAAGGATGGCATTTAAAAACTATACATATGTAATCCATAGATGGGACCCTAACAGTTACTACTACTCCCTGGACCACTGTTAAAAATAGTTTGGTAACTCCTGGTCTAAATCCTCACAATATTACGATTAGTTCTATTGTTTACATTTTCACTCTCTTAGATTTCAACATTGCTATGGTCTAAAACAGTGCTTCACAACCTTTTTCGGCTTATGGACCATTTTTTATTAAAAAAATTCCCATGGACCAATCCTACTTTTCTTGAATGTTGCTGCAAGCGGCTAGCACGCGTGTTAAAGTAAGACAATTCATTTTCCGCCGATCATCGACGTGCGCTTAAATAGAGATTTTCAACTGGGGAGGGTCATTATAAGAAGCGCTAAATTAGGTAAATTTTTGTGAAATGGCTAAAACATTTTTGTGGCTTCGAACTCTCTGTGGACCACTAGAAATGTTCTGTGGACCACTAGAAATGTTCTGTGGACCACTAGAAATGTTCTGTGGACCACAGATGGTCCAACTGGACCACGTTGAGAATCACTGGTATCACATTATCGTTAGTAGTCCATCTGATATACATTTAATATGTTGGAGTTTACGTTGTGTTGCGGCTAACATGCTGGTAGGCAACAACGTAGAAAGTGAGTTCGAACTCTAATCACGCGATTACGTTCACCTTCGGACTAATAACCCCGAGAAAGGTT
>CM042166.1:2292776-2340276 GCA_023376005.1 Doryteuthis pealeii
TAGAAAGGATCGAACAAAAACTCGTCCGACAAGAATTGTCTGTACAGTTTAGCACAAAAATACACGTAATATATATATATATATATATATATATATATATATATAATATATATATATATATATATATATATATATATATATAGGAGACAGGGACATTTACCAAACTTAATTAAGTTTGTTTAAATAACATAACAAAGGACGGGCTGAAAGAAAAATCTTGCATTGGTTTATATAACAATGTTAAAAATACAAGGAAATCAATGATTTCAATGTGTTCAAACCCTGTCGCCAAACGAATTTAAAATCAATTTAAAACCATCCTCAAAATTCGGTTTCTTGGCCGATGGAGTTGGGTATGCGATGATGTGGCACATTAGGTAAACGAATGTCTATGTCGAGTATTTATTTTAGCATTTATAGTTGAATTGACGCTCATGCGCCTGAGAGGAGACACTCGTTTCCGGAGGATGTGTCACCAACGAGTTATGGTTAGTAGATACTGAGAGTTCAAGTGGGTTTGAATGTCAGAAAAAAAAATTTATTTTATTTTGGTAGATTTTTCGTTGCTTTTTGTGATATGTCAATACTATAAAAAATACTGTATGGAGGCGCATGATGTATAGGTCAGAATCGTAGGGAATGGACTCGTCAATTCGAGTTCAATTCCTAGACAAAGCTGTTTGCATTTCACATGGCGCTAATACCTTAGGAAAGGTATGAATCCAATTCTCCGTCCAGATATGGGTAAATAGCATGGTAGACTGAGCTCTTTAACCATGGCTGAGTAACCAGTCTAGGTAAAAGAAAACTGAATTCAAATATGGTAAACTCCGCTTAAAGGAATTGACCTTGTGTCACATCCTGTTTGTGCGGAGGGGTTGGTAAATATACACTGTAAAAATCCAGTTCAAAATACTTGTTTTTCTGACGATGACAACAGGTCGAAACTAGTTGGAAATAATTTAAATGTAAGAATTCATCATCATCATCATCATCATCATCATCATCATCATCATCGTCATCATCATCATCATCTCGTACTTATGACATGGATTTCCTTGACTCTCTCTGTCTCACTCTCTTTCACCCTCTCTCTCTCTCTCTCTCTCTCTATATATATATATATATATATATATATATATCACCATCCGCTCCTGTCGACTATCGCTCTTGGTAAGGTTCTCTTGGCGTCACCCACAGAATTTTTGGTAGCAGGTTAATACTGGTGTGTCTAGAGTAGTAGTCCACAGAAGAGTGGTCTAATAATTTCTAACTATTTTATTACTCTAATAATCCTCTTTTATACAGCCCTGTTGGTTGCGGTTGTAGAAAACGGAGACTGCACCTCTACAGAGGTTGTGAGCACCCAACATCATAAAGGACGGAATCCTGATGTCTGGTCTATGACATAAATGTGTGTGTGTATATACATGCGTGTGCATATATATATATATATATATATCTTTGAAAGGAAGGAAAAAACCAAACACCTTTATTCCATAATAAATTTATTTCGACCAAAATTGGGTCTTTTATAAATCTAAGTTGATTTAACAAAGCTCTCCAATTCAAGTCTCATCAGATAGATAATTCAATAATTTGATTGCATAACAAGAAAATTTTCCTCATTGTAGAATCTTCTTCCCCCCCCCCAAAAAAAAATTTCTTTCTTTACAAAATTGTGACAGGAAGTCAAATGAGAAAAAAGAATATTTTTCAGGGCCAAATTTTTAGGGGATAGCAGTCAGTCAAATTAACAACTATGAAAATTAAAAGTCTGAATAAGTATGGAGCAAAGATAAAACAAAAATATAAATATAAAATATAAAAATATGAAAATATATATATATATATATATATATATATATATATATATATATATATATATATATATATATATATTATACATAATAATAAATTATTGAATATTATGATATATAAAAATTATTAATTATTAAAAAATAAAACATAGTACAACCTTAAAAATATAATAGATAATATAATGTTGTATAAAAATAATATTAATAAAAATATACACATATCCTACATAATAAATGTATTAACACATGCATATACATACATACATACATATATATATATATATATATATATATATATATATATATATATATATATATATACATACATTGATATATACACACATATACACTATAAAAATATATAATAAAAAAATATATATAATAAAAAAATATATAATAAAAAAATATATAATACTATATATATATATATATATATATATATATACTCACTTTATGATGCTTCAAAAAAAGTAAGTGCTTTATAATTTAATATATCAAACTGATTTTTTATCTTATTTTGAAATAAATAATAAGGTAACAATGGTGTTGTTTGTTAACCTGTAATTTATTCTTGATATTTCGAGATAAAATCTCTTTTTCAGAAGATCACTGGTAATGAAGTCGTTGTTGTCTTGTTATGGCATTTCTAGTTTGAAATTTTTTTAAAACTAGAAATGCCATAATAATACAACAACGACTTCATTTCCAGTGATCTTCTGAAAAAGAGAATTTTATCTCGAAATATCAAGAATAAATTACAGGTTAACAACAACACCATTGTTACCTTATTATATTTTCTTTACACTGCATTGGATAGCCTTCAAAATCAACCTCTAAACCTCTATATATATATATATATATATATGTTGTGTGTGTGTGTGTGTGTGTGTGTGTGTGTGTGTGTGTGTGTTTAGATCATTTTCCGATCATTCGAATTCAACTTTTGTTATAGATAAGGCATCTTTTCTTTTCTTCTCCCTTTTTTTACATTTTTTATTTTTTTATTTATTCAGGTAAGTGAAAACCGTCAAAATTTATTGCTGAATTTTACCCTAAAAATTAACTTGACCTTTATACCAGAACGAAAATAATCCTTAAACCATAACTCAAAATATCGACGTATGCATGAATATTCATAGCAATACATTTCCATTTTCTTTGGCACATTTTTCCTACTGGTTATGTTAGGGTTAATGATTTGAAAGACACGAACAGAAACGCGGATCAGCGTCACAAACTTCTTAACCGATAATCCCGCCTAAAGAGATTATCGTTGAAAAGCATCGTGTTCAAGGAATATCTTATTCCAGACTTCTTTCAGGAGCTGAAAAAGTATTTTTTTACGGTTAGGGGGGTTATAAAAACATTTCCTTTTCCATTCTACGGATCTCTATTAACGGGCGAGCTTCTTCTTTTTTTACAGCAGCATAATGCACCAAATAATCTCCAGAGTTTAGAATCTTAGGCGGTGAATATCAATACATTCTCCCTGTGAATGTCATACCCCGGATGAAATATCTTGCCCCGAGGAAGACCCTTGCTCTATCCGATTCGTTCTTATCAGCGCTTTGTTATCTAAAAATTCATCACTGCAAAAACTGAATCCCGATACACGGTAAAGATTGCCAGAGGTCCACCCGAATGACCTTGCTGAATAAATTAATTTTACACAGGATTCTGTAAAGTTTGCCGTTTCTTGAGTTACTTTGAAATTTGTATCATTTTTAATCCATGCGAACTTTTCAGATCGGGTTTAACTTGTATTTTTCTCTAAGACAAAGTGACAGCAAGTCTAGTAAAGTCTTCAGGACACTTCTAAAAGTTCTAATTGATCTTAACAATACCCTGGTCTGGCTTGTGTCGGTTTTTCTACTGGTGTCCAGTTCTTCCAATATATATATATATATATATATATATATATATATTATATATATATATATATAGCGAGAGAGAGAGAGAGAGAGAGAGAGAGAGAGAGAGAGAGAGAGAGAGAAGAGAGGGATATATATATATATATATATATATATATATATATATATATATAAGAGAGTTTTATAATTTGCTTGAAGCATTGTGTATATATTGGTTTGGAGGTTGATTTTGAAGGCTATCACAATGCAGGTGCAAAGAAAAAAAGAAGGTAACAATGGTGTTGTTTGTTAACCTGTATTTTATTCTTGATATTTCGAGATAAAATCTCTTTTTCAGAAGAACACTGGAATTGTTCCAGTGATCTTATGAAAAAGAGATTTCATCTCGAAATATCAAGAATAAATTACAGGTTAACACACAACACCATTGTTACCTTATTATTTTTTCTTTACACCTGCATTGTGATAGCCTTCAAAATCAACCTCCAAACTAATATATATTATATATATATATATATATATATATATTTGCCATATTCGTAAGTAAAGAATGCTCAATATATATAATATATATATATATTATATATATATAGAGAGAGAGATGGAGAGAGAGAGAGAGAGAGAGAGAGAGAGAAAATAATTCACAAGTTTTGTTTGATATTTGACCTAAAGCATAAAAATGTTGATGCGATTTGGGACCTTCATATTTAACAAGTGCTGCCTGCAACAAATGATAAGATCGTTAAGATGACTGCTTATTCCACACCTTTCACACTTAACAGATTTAGCACCTATGGATTTTCATTTCTTTCTTTCATTAGAATGTTTTATAAGTGGCAGATCAAAAAAAAATTGAAGTCAGCCTTTAAAGATGTTTCGTGGAAAACCACAGAATTCTTGAAAAGTGGAATCGTAGGATTACTTTACCGTTGAACTGCACTGATTGAAAAGGAAATAGATTTCATAGGTCAGTTGGTAGAGCGTTTGGCTAGAAACCACAAGGTTCCTTGTTCGATACCGGTCCTCGCCAACAGCGTATGAGTAGCATAGGATCTGTGCGGTAAAGTAAGTAGCTGATGGTAGGTGTGTCGCCCAGACGCAAAAACAATATCCTTGGTCTAGCGCTAAGGAAAAGGGGATAGACTCCCTCGCTGTCTGGCTGATACCGACTTAAAAACTAATTATTTTGATAAATTTAATTCACATTTGTTTTTATATCCTCTCATATAAAACCTATATACTTTCCGTAATCTCTCTCTCTCTCTCTCTCTCTCTATATATATATATATATATATATATATATATCACTTTCTCTTACTCTTTCTCTTATATATATATATATATATATATATATATATATATATATATATATATATATATATATATATATATATATATATATATATATATATATGGACGCGTTGACTTGACGATAAGTGCCTAACATAGTCCTTTGAAACCAATGGTAACATTCGCACCTGAAATGTATTCTGTATAACAATGAATATATATATATATATATATATATATATATATATATATATAAGAAGTAAACAAACAATGTGTTTGTGATATGGCTTTTAGCAGACAAAGGCTAGGGTTCGAATCACACAAGAAGCATCTTACCTGTCTATAACTCTGCTGATGAGGCCTAATAGGCTGAAAGGCGCATACAGAGATTGACTTTTCTTGATTGTTTAACCTTACAATTGCACATATATGCCAGCCTAATTCATTAATTATCAACTAATTAAATTTCAAAAGTAGGTATGACTTCAGTTAAGCACATATTCTCCCCAAATATATATATATATATAATATATATATATATATATATGATGGACCCTCCCGTCGATTCCGACAACCTCTTTCATTTAACCTTGTGTGTTAATCGCAGGTGACATTTCAGACCTGCCAATGATTTGCAAAGAAGTCCACAGATGGAGCAAGTATGTGGATTATTAGAATGAATTGCTGGGACACTAGCCAATGCTCTAGTCCTTTCTCTAGCTTGACGCAGCCTGGTGACCTCCGATGCTGCAAAATTCTTGATACTATTGTAACACAAAGTCCTCCACGTTTTACGATCGAGTGCTGTGTTCTCAAAAGTAGCGTGATCTATATTTGCAGATGAGAGGTTACTTTTCAACTATATATTTTCATTTCCGCATGGGTAAGAGGATTGGCGAACGAAAGTTCATTCGGGTCTCAAACCCGGCCAGGGGTAGCTGTTAATGTATAACCACACTGATGAGAGGTGATACCTCGAAACACGTGTCTGTGGATTACTTATTTATTATATATATACTCCCACTTTGGTCGAGTACTTTAAATAGGGATTTAATTGCAAATTCACCGTTCTGGCGTCTAGCTAAACCTCGCTTTGTTTACAAATGTTTGAGGCCTCTAGTGAATTCATTTCCGCTTAGAAATGTAACAATTAAATATTCTCCTATATTTGACAGCTGCTTCTGGCCACACGGATGAGATTTGGCGAACGAAAGTTCATTCGGGTCTCAAACCCGGCCAGGGGTAGCTGTTAAAATGTATAACCACACTGATGAGAGGTGATACCTCGAAACACGTGTCTTTGGATTACTTATATATATATATATATATATATTATATATATATATATGATGGGATTCCCTCTTTCTCTATTTGTTCATATCTGTCCATCAATTCTTTCTTTCTTTCTTTCTCTCTTTCGCAATCTGTTCATGTCTATCTTTCCCTAACCCATTGTCTTTCAGACAAATGATTATCTGAATCATTCCTTCATCCATTGATCCAGCTGTTTTCATCAAATTTTCATTGCTTTCCTGAGCATATTTCGCGCTTATTTTCGTCCTCTCCCGAATTACCGAAAGCAAGACAAAATGGCCGCCGACAGATGATGAAGAACGGCGTGAAAACAAATCTTGTCTTCGAGATGGAGAGCTAAGAATGACGCAAGAACCATATCATCGATCGTGACAGCAGAGTTTGCAGATAGATCAGTTGCAATTCTTATCCATTTTAGATCTCTATGTGTGACGGGGATAAAAACAAAATGCATCGAGGCTGAAACCATATTTACGATAACAGGAATTGAACAATGAATGAAACCTGTCTCCTTCTAAATGGGCCGTTTGGCATTAAACATAATTTGCTAGCGAGATTAAGTAAAGCGCTGGTAGATATATAAACACACACACACACACACACACACACTTATATATATATATATATGTGTGTGTGTGTGTGTGTGTGTGTGTATGTGTGGAAAGGATAAATAAATAAACGAAAGACAATGTTGAATGGATATATTTGAGTTAATTTGAGTTACCAACACGTGTTTCGGCCAGGAGTTTGTTCATTTACACCTGTATTCTATTTATTATTATTTTAAATATAAGATAAAATAATAATAATAGAAAACTACAAAATCTTTAAGCATACAAAGAATAATGGCCTTCATCAGGTTAAAATGTTTGATATTTGCATGTTAGATATTTGATCGGCTGAAGGCAGCTTTTCCTTGTATACTTAAATATTTTATAATTTTCTATTATTATTATTATTATTATTATTATTATTATTATTATTATTATATTTCATATTTAAAATAACAATAAATAGAATACATATATATATATATATATATATATATATATATATATATATATATATATATATGTTAGTGTAGTCGGTAGAGTTTCGGCTAGAAACCACAAGGTTCCTAGTTCGATAACAGCCCTCGCCAACTCAGCGTATGAGTAGCACAGGGATCTGTGGTAAAGTAAAGAGATGATGGTAGGTGTGGCGCTCCACCTCAGACGCTAAAAGCAATCTCCTTGGTCTAGCGCTAGTGAAAAGGGGATAGACTCCCTTGCTGATTGGCTGATACCGACTTTAGACCACACCGACGATTTATATATATATATATATATATATATATATATATATATATATATATATATATATATATAATGGAGTCTATTATGGTGTGTACGTATCTATATAATGTATAATAGAGCTGCTATGTCGGCTAGGACTGTAGAATACGCCTACTACATCTCTGGAGAGGGTTAAGACCACCACCAGAATGAGACTACCTGTTGACTGTTGATGGCGACCCCTGATGCTTAAGGACGGGATCCTAGTGGCTCCACTTTGCCCCTTACTTGGGTAGATGGGCGGTCAGAGAGGCTCATTTCAATCAATTGGTTGGTCATGTCAAGCTCTAGGGCCTAAATGATGGGCCAGTGTAGCAGTGTAAGGCCTATTACTCCCACACATCAGTGAAAGCAACTTTCTAACAGTCTCGCCACGGTAGGCAACCTTAAAATCAACAAGTCGATACATCTATATATTTTCGTTTTATCTCTTAAAAATCTTTGTTCTGATACCCTCTGTCGATTCCAAAAAATGAATCTGACTCGTATAATTTATCTGCATGACTCAACCCCCCCCCCCGCCGCTGCAAATAAAAATGAATAAATCTTGCGTGTGGAGATAACATGATAAGTAAAACGTGTTTAAATCTTATCAACGTAATGTTTAGAAGTTTGTTTTCTGGACAAATGACATCGGTCGTTAACAGTTTGGTGCTAAAGAGCGGCGAGTGATGTCGAGATGTCTAGTCGGTTGCTATCATGTTTGCCTATGTTGAAAGACGATAACATCGGAGATTGGCTGTTTCGTGCCGAGACCTACTTGGCAGATGCAAGATGTTAATAGTAGGTCGTCGCTGATAAGCCATGACATGTTAAAAGTAAATCAAATTTTCCTTTCTTGCCAAATATCTCGAATCGGTCGAACGAGCTTAAATTGTTGCAATAATAATAGTCCACTGGAGCTGACGATCGATTTGAAACAGTCGAAAAGATTGGTTATATACACTGAAACGTTTCAGGCCCTCGCTGTGGAACAATGGTTTGCAAGAAAATATCGAGTGTCTATTTTTTCTTTTGTCTTTTTATTTATTTATTTATTTTGTTTAGCTTTTATGGTCCTATGCCAGTCACGGTATTTGAAAAGATCAATTAAATCCGTGACTACCACGTGTGTCTTCGACTAGTCGCTCTTCCGATGCCTTCTAAGCCCACATCCATATATATATATTTACCAACCCCTCTGTACGAGCAGGATGCGACGCAAGGTCAATTTCTTAAGCGGAGTCTAAGAAATTTGGATTCAGAGTTTTCCTTCTCCTAGACCGGTTGCCTAACCACGGTTAAAGAGCCCAGTCTGCTATACTATTTACCCATAGCTGAAGGGAGAGTAGAATTCATACCTTTCCCAAGGGTATTAGCGCTAAGTTAAATGCAATTACCACGTCCAGGATTTGAACTCGGGGCGACGAGTCCATTTCCTATTACTTTAACCATTACACCCACGTCCATATATAATGGAAATGAATATCTTGGACACTATGTCGGAGGGAAAAGACACGGTGAGGAGCTTTGTCTGGCGTTTTGATCTATGCTAATTAGCGAAATAATTTATCAAATGTGGACGAAATTGTGCAAGTTGGTTTTTTTTGGAGTTTTTCTTGACATCAAGGTCTATAAATTCTAGTGGCAATTTTTTTATTTCAGAAGAAGTCCCGTGACTCTCTGACAAACTTCCTTCTGGTGCTTTAGTCCGACTGACTTTTTAACTGTTCAGAACGTCTTTTCCAGTCTCTGTAACGATAACCATTATGCTGAGTTACATGTTAAAAAAATCTGTCCAATTGGACACATTGCCTAGTGGATAAGGTAGTTTGGTTAAGACAGTTCTAAGTGACAGTTATCTCTGAATTCCGGGTTCAATCGAGGCAGTAACATAGAAAAGTAATTAACACAACTCCGACCACAGTTATGGCTAGCGGAATGAGAACAGGATACCCCCGTGGACTAAATAAAGGATTAGGTTCAAAGTTCCGTGATGGCTCCCGATTACGACAAGAAAGTTCCCGAGTCCGAAAAGAAGGTTCCCGAGTCCGACAAGAAATACCTGAAGAAGGCCGGAGGGCATATCGGCCGAAACGTTGAACAAATAACAATAAAGATGGGGACAATAGTCGGAATAACGCAGATAATACTAGTCATCAAGCCTCATCTTAAATATTCAGAGAAATATTTTTAAAAATCTGTTTTACCTCGTGTTTGCCTTACAAAGAAACCAGATATTACAATTAAAGAAGGCAGTACAATATATACAACATACATGTATACTGTGATTGTCCATATTTGTGCTACGGATGCCCGAAGACGCAACTGCAAAAAATCCCTGGAATTTGCTGTCAATCATTTACCAGACACAAAGGGTGTAGCTATTCTGTAATTGTGACAAGGTTAACCAGTGCTAGCCACCAGTCCCCCCCAAAAAAAAAAAATTATACCTCTTGATTTCTGACAACTTTGATAAATATATCCCTTGAGGTCACTGCAAGCCATGCAGTGACCTTTGCCTGTAGCTGTAAACAAGGATAAGTAAAATAAATTTATACAATATTTTGATTTTCCCATTTTCCCAAAACCATTTCCTTTAATTAACAAAAATAACTTTTGTACTTTCCTCTTTTGTTAAAAAATAGTAGACGCCAACAAAAATAATTCGTCATGTTACACTTTAGTAGGAAACCAGTCTAGGAGAATGACATCCCTCCACTCAGTTGTATTGATATTAAACTTAAAATGATATTAGTTGTATTAATTCTTTTAGATGAGGCTTGATATGTATTACTTTGATTTTTCGGACTGTTGTCCTCATTTTTATCGTTATATTTAAAAACACAAAGTTTATATTATCGTGAAGCTTCTCGGATTGATGGGCTTGCAAAAACAATGACGTCATAATTTTAAAGAGTACTTCGAAAGTTTTTCAAAGGCTTTTTTGCTCAAGAGATTGACCATTTAAAATGATTTCCAAGGTTGAATCATTGTTATGCTCGGACGGAGAACGTATACCTGAAGAAGGCCGGAGAGTACAACGACCAAAACGTTGTTTTCATATATAATGATTGAATAATGATAGAGGAGAAGTGCGGCAAGTCTATCGGTAACCATATGGAAAATCTAATCAGAAAACCGATTTCAAATTAGATTGACAGTGACTCTGTGCGAAGATATCCACTGATACTCGAAGCTCTAATAAAACTGTCTGCTCTTACACAGGGATTTGAAAAGTCTGTATTCGCTTGAAGGAATGTGACATCGACTGTCTAATTAATAAATAACTAGGTTTCAACATTTTGAAGCAGTATCGTTTTTCTCCCTCTGTCTGTCTGTCTGTCTCTCTCCCTCTCTCTCCTTCCTCCTCTCTCTCTCTCTCTCTCTCTATATATATATATATATATATATATATATATATATATATAAGTGGGCGTCCCCTTCTGGTGTAATGGTTAGTAATCTAGTATCGATTACTACTGAACAGCGAGTTCAATTCTCGATGGATGCTCCATACATGTGATCGTGTGCCTCATCCTACACAGGTGAACCTACCTACCTACCTACCTACCTATATATATATATATATATATATATATATATATATATATATAATATATATAATAATATTTGGGGTTTCTGGTTGAAATAAAAATTATAACGGGATGACGGTTTGTTAAATCTTTCTTTCTTTGAAAGTTAAATATTGCTCTGTATTTAATCTAATTTATTGATTATTATACATTGAGCTCTCTTTAGGGATTTATAAAGATCCTTGTATGAATTATGTTTGCACCTACAAGAGATTTTGAAGATCCCAAATAGAATCATACCTTACAACCAGTCATTTGGATTCCCTTATATATATATATATATATATATATATATATATATTATATATATATATATATATATATATATGTGTGTGTGTGTGTGTGTGTGTGTGTGTGTATGTGTTGTGTTGTGAAAGGAAAAGGAATTGAATCCGACAGTATGAGGAAAAAATAAGTAAAGAAAAAGAATGTAGATGGATAAAATGAATCTAATCGATATCACATTAATCGATATCACATACACATGTGTTTCGGTCAGTTTATGTGTGTGAAAATATTTCGCACACATAGAAGAATCGACCTTCATCAGAGTGAACATTTATTTTGAATGAAAAAATTCGTTGGGAAAAAAAACAACAGAGATTTTTTGGAAATATTCGCAAATCGAATTTTTTTTTTTAATTTGGAACGCTGAAAAATAGAGCGTTAAGATAGACCGTTATAATTTGGATATTTAGTTTTTTCTAGGGTGATGGTACAAAATAGTTTTTTATTACAAAAAATAAATAAAATAAAAAAATAAAGTGTTATTATTTATCAATAACATGTTGAACATTTATATATATATATATGTGTGTGTGTGTGTGTGTGTGTAGATGTGTGTGCATATATATATATATATATATATATATATATATATATATATATATATCTTTGAAAGGAAGGAAAAACTCAACACAGTTATTCGATAATAAATTTATTTCAACCAAAATCGGGGCCTTTATGAATTTAAGTTAATTTAACAAAGCTCCCCAAAATCAAGTCTCATCAGATGGATAATCATCAATAATTTGAATTGCATAACAGAAAAATTTTCCTCAATGTAGAATCTTATTCCCCCCCCCCCCAAAAAAAATGTTTTCTTTACAAAATGTATACATTGAAAGACTGTCACCATGGTGACAGGAAGTCAAATGAGAAAAAAGAATATTTTTCAGGGACAGGTTTTTTTTAGGGGATAGTAGTCAGTCAAATTAACAACTATGAACATTAAAAGTCTGAATAAGTATGGAGCAAAGTTGAACAAAAAATATAATATATATATATATATATATATATATATATATATATATATATATATTATATATATTTAATATACCAAGCGTGTTGGTAGATCCTTGCGGAGAGAAAAAACCCGGCAGAGAGTTTGATTGTAAAAAATATACTACCAAACATCAACCAGGAAGAAAAAATTTTTGAAAAAAAAAAAGACCAAGATATTCGTACCAACAAAAAATAATCTATATAGTATTTGGCCAAAAGAAAAATCAATTTATATGTATATATATGTATATAAGATTATATATCATATAACGCTAGGAGAAGCTAATTTGTAAAAAGTGCTCGATACCTAAGTAGAGCCAAGTAATAAAGATAATCTACTGAGTCAGACGAACCTACTATTAGTTTCGCATAAAGCTCTTCAGGGCTAAAATTGATTTTAGCCCTGAAGCTTTATGCGAAACTAATAGTAGTTCGTCTGACTCAGTAGATTATCTTTATATATATATATATATATATATATATATATATATATATATATATATATATATATATGTATAGGTTAGTTGGATGGTTGGTTGATTGATTTTTACGGCACATCGAAAATTGTTGAGCCATTTTTATGCCAAAATTTGTTTAACATTTATGCTCTTCTATTTTATACATCAATGCATTTTACAATTATTAAGGTTAGCTGAATTAATCTATTTATACATATAAAGGGCAGTTGTGTGAATCTGTATGTCCGGAGGAAACTTCGAATATAAAACAATTAACGACAAAGTAAATATATAAACACATTAAATATCACCAGGGCTTGGTTTTTTAGCAAAATAATAGAGATTTGATTTATATTCATGAAGATAATTAAAAAAAATAAAGTTAGAATGATAACAGCATGGATTTTTTTTTCATTTAATATTTTAGATAGTAGACATTAACGTTTCTTTTCAGAGTATCTGGAACAATGCAAAGTCTAGTTTTATTATCTGCATTATTCGGACTATTGTCCCCACCTTCATTGGTATTTGTACAACGTTTCGGCCGATATGCCCTCCGACCTTCTTCAGGTATTTCTTGTCGGACTCGGGAACCTTCTCGGACTCGGGAACTTTCTTTTCGGACTCGGGAACCTTCTTTCCGAAATCGGGAACTTTCTTGTCGTAATCGGGAGCCATCATGGAACTTCGAACTTAACCCTTTATTTAGTCCACGGGGGTATCCTGATAATACTAATCATCAAGCCTCATCTCAAATATTCAGAGAAATAATGCAAAGTCTATTTTTTGCATAGGGATTTAAATTGGGCATCCCACAAGGATTCACGATTCAGTAATAATGGAATTGCGGGACTAACTTAAAAAATCCCCCTCTACCCAGGCGACGCCGGGTAGCCGCTGCTAGTGTCTAATAATGATAAATGTGTTAGGCTTGCTTAAAATCATCCATTACAAACTGAAATAAGTTCAATTGATAGAATATAGAAGTTTATGCAAAAAATCAATTTCCAATATTTACATATACTAGCAAAAGTATGGTCTCCCTGGGCAAAAGTATTAAGTTGTAATGTAATAAAATATTCTATTAAATTAGAAATACTAAAGAAACTAAATAAGAACGAACATAAAAATATTAAATTTATTTTAATGTTATTTTAATTGATTTCTATATAAACTCATATATAGAATTGCTTTTTATACGTTTGAGAATAAGATGATAGAATGATAAAGGAGTAACAGTAAATAATTATTTATTAAACCCAGTTTTGTTAAACTCATTATGCAAATTATTCCACCATATACCATGTAAATCTTTATTTTGTAGAGATATCTGACATATATTTTAGGATTTTAAATGCATTATTGATATGTGGAGTTGTACGGAAAATCTAACTCTGCTAGAAATTTATAGAGACATCGTTAATAAATTCTAAGCTAATGTTATTTAAGATTAAATAATAACGATTTTATAATCGATGAATATAATATATGAGGCATATAACTTAAATAACTAATATCAGTGCTGACGTAGTTTCGGTTACAGACAGACAATTACATAATCTATAATATAATAAGATATGGTTTAATACAGACATTAAAACCACATATTGCAACTTTATATTTCCCGCTTTCCGTTTATATTACAATATCGAACAGCAAATTGTCAAGTTAATCAATTGATAACTTCCTCACAGCCTAAAATCATTAAAGACTCTAACATTCTTTGGCAATAAAAACAGAACGAGTACGTGTTCAATAGGGTAGATCGATTTTTCACTTTTTTCAAAATATCACATTGTCCATCTATGCAAAAGTTGTGTGTTAGTATTGTGACAGAGAACAAGAAAGGAAAAGGAGCAAGACATTGTCTTGCCTGCCGGGATCGAACTCGCTTCCTCCCGCATGGAAAAAAACAAATGCGTTTTGGGCACTGGACGGACGCAAGGTTCGACTGATGTGCCCGGATGTTTGGCTAACATGCCCATAAAATAACAAGTGAGTCGAGCGCTGGGCAGTGAGCAGCATTAGTCGACGACGAAGCGCTTTTTAGTAAAGAAATGGATTTTAGTCGAACAGAAACGAAACTAAATAGGAAATGTGATTTTGAACTGCTAAAGATTATTTCGATTACGACGACGGATTTTCCAGTTGCTAGACGAAGAATGTGTTGACCAACAGAGGGTTTGACTTGTGAGAAGACTGAGAACTCGCTTGTTTTTGGTTCCCCCTCGGTGGGAGCTTGTTGATTCGAAGGTCTATTTCGCCCCATATATTTCCCCCCTTCTATAAGTATACTGAATACTGATGCCCAAAATTAGATATTTTACTTCCACCATTGTTTGAGAAATAGCATGAAAGATCGTTTATCGAAATTCACAAAAATCCTCGTTTTCTAATGACTAAAGTTTGCGAAGACAACGATTGTTTTAGTGCATTTTAGTAAAAAATCTTTGGTGCATGTAAAATATCTATTTTTTGGCTACCAGTATTCAATATACTAACACACAACTTTCGCATAGATGGACAATTTGATATTATAAAAAAGTGCAAAATCGACCTACCCTAGTTTATCTATGATTAATATGAGTTGTAAAGTCATTGTGGGCATTATCCTACAGACAATATTTCATATCTAGATCTATCTTTATATTTGGTATCAACTTTCATCATTTTCAGCAGCGCTTCTTTGTCAACGTCGAAAAATATCCACCGTTTAGACATCGCATTCCTCAAAAGGCATTCTGTTTCTCCCGTCTCGAAAAATATCAATTTCTTGTCTACCAAAGCTGACCAGTCCTATCAACTAAGGCTTTAGAATACACCAACTACATCTCTACAGGGGGGTAAGACTGCCCCTATTTGGGCCACCTCTTGCTCGTGGGCAGCAACCAATGATCCTTAAGGACGGAATCTTGGTTGATGAGCAGTCCATGACATGCAACATGCAATTTGGCCGTTACTTAGGCTAGACGGTCGGTCGGAGAGACCCCTCCAATCAGTCGGCTGGCCACGTCAAGCCCTAGCACCTCTATGACAATCCCAATCCTATTGCCCTTATGGCAAGCCCCAACCCATTTAATCATATGGGTGCTAGAAGACGGTGGCTGATGGTCTTCATGTCCTGCGAATGACGTTAAACTCTATCTGATGGCGAGGTTCCAGTTCTGGAGGTTTGGGGAATGTGGAGCACCCCTTCATCCCCATTGCTCCCAGGTTCACTTTGACCCGGAGTGGTAGTACCTGTTAGTGTCCCATCTATGGGTTAAATAGAAAAATGTGTTTAAAAAATTGTATTATGCATTAAGAATGATTTATTTCAAAACTTTATTGGCATTAAATGACCCACTGAGGTTGATATGCCGTAAAAACAAAACAAACCATATTTTCTTAACATTGCATAACAAATCAATACTTGACGATTTGATGTCAACTTTTATCATTTTCAGTTGGGCTTCTCTGTCAACGATGAAGAATATTCACCGTTTTGACATCGCATTCCTCGAGAGGCAGGCCGTTTCCCCCGTCTCTAAAAAAAACACTTCCTTGTCTACCACAGCTGACAGAAATATGAAAGTAATACCTTGGACTCTTGATCGATTTTCTGCCAATTTTCATGTATTTGAAGAGACAGCTTAAAAAAAAAAGTTTCGGTCTGTTATTTTCGACCGAGTGGAAGGAAAGAGATTAGACGTACTTAGAGGTGCAGTTGCAGATTCATAACGTCTTGTTTAGTTAGACCCAATATCATTATAAATAAATTGTTTCGTTTTACGGCATGCCAAACCTTGTTGGGTTACTTTATGCTGTTGCCAGTTTCACAATTATTTTTTCAAATTTTGTACGGTACAAAAATGTACATTTATAGTAATTTTAAATAGTTTGGTTGGTTAGTTGGATGGTTGGATTTTACGGCATGTTAAATCTTGTTGGGTCATTTTATGCCAAAGACGTTTTGTTTTATTCATTCTTGATGGGTACTCAATTTTAACTCATTCATTTTTAGAACTCATTTTTCTATTTAACTCATAGATGGGACCCTAACTCCGATTCAGAGTGAACCTGGGAGTAATGGTAACAAGGAAATGACTTCACACTCCCCAAATCTCTTAGAAGTGAGTCTCGCCACTAGATGCAGTTTACAGTTATACCCAAAATAACTTTTTTGCGAGGGTATACATTCTAGATAATTTGAAAAAATATTAATATTGGATAGGAAGGTTTGAAATTAAATAATCGTAAAAATGATCAGTATTAAACAGAATGTATTAATTTATTTACAATAGAAATGTATTAAACATATTTAACTATAGAAATGTATTAACATCTAATATATTTACCTATAGAAAACTATAAATATATTTAGTATTGAAAAGAATTTAAATGTAATAATTGTATTTACCTATGGAAATGTATTAAACATATTTACCTTCAGAAATATATTAAAATATTTAGTATAAAAATGTATTAAATCTATTTATCTATAGAAATGTATTGAAAGTATATACTATGGAAATTTATTAATTACAATAAATATATTTATATATAGAAATACATTAAATATATTTAGAATAAGAATGAATTGAAATGTGTTGAATGTATTTATCTATAGAAATATATTAGATATATTTAGTATAGAAACGTAGTGAATCTATTAATAATGGAGATTCGCTTCCGGTTTTTGTCTGTAAAAAAATTACGTCACTGCTTACATCACATTGCCCAAAATCGTCATAACATAGAATAAAATTTATTCTACGATTTTTGGCATGTTCAAATTTTGACAGTCCTCATTGTTTTTTTTAAAACAAGTTTTAATAATACATGACTGGTATTATATATCTTTATATAGTTTGTTTTATTTTAATACATATTTAAAGTTTACATTTCAAATGTTTATTTTTTTAATCCTTTAATGAATTTGATGATTTTACTTACTTAGGGTACAAACTCGCTGACATTGAATTTTTTACTCCCACTCCTCAGACAATATGTTTCAAAAAGTTACTTTTACATCGCCCGGGGGGTGTTTTTTATTCTGTACTAGTGTATTTAATATAGTAACGTATAAAATGTATTCAAAATGCATTAGATATATTTACCTATAGAAATTTGATAAATACATTTAGTATAGAAATGTATTTAAAATCATGTAGAATCTTATCAATAATTAATGTCAGTAGTATTGACAGAAGAGAGCAATTAGGTTCATATTATAAATCTATTACTAATGATTTTATAATAAGGAACATTGCAAATAAGGTAGATGGTCAACATCCAGGATTAAGAAGAAGTGTTACTGAGAGATTAAGTCTATTATGAGAACAATGAAAATCCATTGATAATGAGATAACAATAGAAATTCATTGAAAATCAAGAAGAAATTGACAATCGTCAGGAATTAAAGCAAATTTTCCTGGCTGAATAATCATCATCATCCTGTCGCGCTGATAGCATGGATTTCATGACAATCTCTCACCATCCTTCCCTATCATCCATTGCCCCCGGGAGGTCCTCAATATCCAACAATGACACTTCACGCTTTGAGTAAATATTAAATTTCCTTTCACAAAGAACTTAGTCACAAAAAATCACGTAAAAATCAAACGCCGAAAACAATCCCAGTAATTAAACTCTGAGAATCCAAAATTTAAGGATTCTTTTCTAATTTGCTCCTGCATTCGATTTGATTCTAAAATGTATAATATGTTGGTATAATGCCTCTAGGAGTAAATTTGAAAGATAAGACACACTGAAACACTGACGTTCTCATTTATTATTAGAGAAGACCCTTATATATAAATTTTTGTAATCATTTCCCTATTCAGGACAAGTCAGAACAAGAATTTTTTATGTTTATCACGTAACTACCTTATATTTTAAAAAGATCCTTTCAGGTTGATTTAATTTTCGTTTGTTTCATTTCTGTATTGGCTCAGGGTTATGTTCTCACCTTAGGCAACTCTTTGATGCGTTTTGCAAAAACATGACTGTTCTATTCAGGAAATTCAGCCATTTTGGTGAATTTATTTGTTTTGATAAAGCCAGACTTCCTTTCTAATTTGTTTGTCTTCTTGTTTGTTTGTTTTTTTTTGTTTGTTTGTGTATTGTTTTTCTTTTGTCCTATCGATTGGAGATCTTTGTGAATCCCAATTTTCTGACCGTAGGCAGTTTAGACTGTTTATTTTCTTCTGTGATTAACACTTAGCTAGTGTTACTGCCTTTCGAAGTCGTATTCATATTATGAGAAAAATTGCAGGGCAAAAATTTAGCTTCATTCTCTTTGATGCTATGGTTAACGAGCTGGTTAAGTAGACAATTGTTAGTATGACCAATTAGAGAATGCTCCATACTTCAGACTAGACTCAACTTAATAATGGCAACATGTACACTATCATCCATATCTCAACCTCCAAAATATACATGCTTATTTGCGATAGAATCATAGGTTTCGTTTGGTTTCTTTGTTTAATGGCGTATCATCTTTTCTGGGTTATTTAATGCAGTAGAAGAATAGTAGTGGTACTATTTAGTCCATAGCTGAAGGGAGGAGTGTATTCATACCTTTTCCAATGGTTTAGTCTGAAAGTGAACGCAACAGCTTACTACAATTCTAGGTCCAGCACGTTAAACTCTCCGATAGAATCAATACACACTCAAGGGAGTATAGTTGAATTCATACCTTTCCCACAGTTTCGTCTCGGATTTGAACTCGGGTCGACGCGTTCATTTCCCACGACTCTAGCCATTACACCACTCGCCTCCACACACTCATACACACACACACACACACACATATATATATATATATATATATATATATATATATATATATATATATTTAAGTTTCTCCTAGTAGCGCGAATCTTCAGTATTTTTTCCTTGGTTAATTTAATGGTAACTGCGATATATATATATATATATATATATATATATATATATATATATATCGCAGTTACCATTAAATCAATATATATATATATGTGTGTGTGTGTGTGTGTGTGTGTGGTGCAAAAATAATTGGTGTTTTAACTATCAAATGTAAAGCTTATCTCAACTTTTTCAATCGAAATATGAACCTTAAGATTCAATTCATTGACGATAACACGAAAGAAGTCTATTTATTCTGATAGAATAATTTTTTCTGTCTTGGAATATTGATGAAATATTAAAACAATTTTTATATTTGATTTTTTCATGAACCTCATGTGTGACATTGAACTGGATGAATTAATTTTCAATAATTGTCAAATAGATCTGTTTCACCCATCGATGGGACCCTAACAGGTACTACCCCTCTATATTTCTCGGAGGGGTAGGTAAATATATATTTCTCGGAGAGAAACATAATTTGTAGTGTAAAGTAATGCTGCCAGCAATTAAAATTCCTAAGTGTCCGTTTTTTATTTAACAATGCGATACGATTCAATCCGGATTGCATCAAACCGGCTTTTCTCTAGAATTGTTAAAAGGTGAGAAAAAAATGTGTAACTCGGGAGTTGAATCGATGGTTTTAATTCCTTCTTGCCCGATAGGAATATCAATATCTTACACTTTGCGGTTTCATTGTCGAATATAGCTCGTGTCGACCTCCTTAAAAAGTAGTGGAAATTTATTGGAATAAAACAGAAGCGTTCTGTGTAGAAGGTGAATTATTATGTAGGTGTGCCAAAAAGATATTAACTCCAAGTGAGAGCAAAATTTCGGTGCCTCAAATACAGGGTGGGCATAAAAGTAGACATTAACTTCAGAAGTTTTGTGTTATATACCCCATCGTCGGGTATTCAATAGAAAGACTTCATGTCGCGCAAGCAGCACGGATATCCATGACAATCTTTTGCGAACCTTCCCTATCATTCATTGCACCTGGGAGGTCTTCTGTGCAGCAACCAGTATCCATGCATAGTTGGTCAATGTAGGTCCTTGCTGGGCGGCCCACATTAGCATGTTCATGTGCTGGCTTCCACAGGAGAACATATATATATATATATATATATGAGAGAGAGAGAGAGAGAGAGAGAGAGAGAGAGAGAGGGGGAATTACTTGGTTACTTCATTTCTCTTTACTGCTTCTGTTGGCTGACATCTCGTCTAGTTGGGTTCTGCTATCTAACTTCTGCTAAGGGTTTCTTTTGAGCTAATTTTAGTCATTGCATTTAATTGAATTAACAAGACATTTTTCTCTAGGTCAAGATTTTATTTAGCCCATGTTCTTATTCGCCGCATGAATGAGCGTTTGACCTCAACAGTGACACATCTGTCCTGCCTCAATGTCCGGTCGAATCTGATTCCCTAAATTAACTAATCACGGGTTTCTCGTGATCCGCGAAATCAGGGTTACCAACAGTCACGTATTTTTTCACTGTCCCCTTGAATTCAACTATAGGGTCTGTCAATATAATTGTAACACCTTGTACATAGGTTTTTATTGTCTATTTTGGGTATTTACCTGAGGATAAGGGAAGCAGTCCTTGATGGTGTTGTTACATAATTATTAGATTCCTAACACTTATGTACCATTAGTGTAGAAACCAAAATGGCTGTTATAATTTGCAGCCGGCGGCTTTGAAGGATTGAGTGACTCGGCTTGACCTCAGTCTGATCCTCCTTCTGGGGGATACCGTGAGAATCGTGGAGAAGATCCTCTTCCAGTTTAGATTAGAAAGAGAGTTCAGTTCAGTATCGGAAGGTGGTAAGTCGTGTTAAGCGCACTGCCGTACTCAATCTGCGCAGTTAGTCTGGTGGGGATTTCGGAATAAAATTTGATCTAAAGCAAATCGAAGTCTTGGGTTATTATCTAAAAAACTACCAATGAGACAGGGCTTCTGATAAAGAGAAATCCCCAATGGAAGACCAGACACGAAATCCCCAAGATGAAGTCCAGACGCTAGAAGAACGTAAGATACCAAAGATGAGCACAAGAATAATAGAAGTAAAGAGAGTATACAACAGTGTGATACTTCTATTCGGTATGGAGAGAAGTATTTTATTTAGGGTCTCATACGGTTGATGCATGTCTTTCAGTATTAATTATTGATTTACATTATTAATTTGTTTGAAAATACGTTCTAGGTATTTGATTTCATCATTGTCACCACAATTGTCATGTTACGTCGACAACGCAGATTCTCATCACGCTCTGTCTTTCTCTCTCTCCCCCACTCTCTCTCTCTCTCTCTCTTTCTCTCTCTCTCTCTCTCTCTCTCTCTCTCTCCCATTCTCCATGCATCCCTATCATTCATCGCTCCTGGCAAGTCCCCCTCACGACATGTAGTGTTCGGACAGAGTTGAGCAATGTAAATGTTTGCGGTTTAGCACACTTTGGTGGATGCATGTGTAGGTTTCCACAGAAATTTTTTTTCTTCATATTTTCCAAATCCAACGCATACAAAACATCCATCATTTCTTTTTTATCCACATAAATCCTTGTTTTTTCTTAAATAATTTCACAGTCCTGAAGAAGGTTTCCATTGTAAACCGAAATGTTCTAACATTGACTATAAATTTCCGTCCATCATAACATCCCGTGTTTGTTTCTACATTTTCTCCACATACTGATAGATAGATAGATAGATAGATAGATAGAGTCACCGCAAAAATAGTATAAGTTTATTATTTTATCAATTATTACTATTTTTTTTTATTTTGTTTTTCTTGTCTTCTATTTTTAATTATTCATTGTGTTATTTTCATTAATTGCTTTTATCATTTTATTTATTTTATATTCCCGTTATCAATTATCAATTATTTTTATTGTATCCTATACTATATAATCCGGGCAAGTCCGGGAAGATACAATGATAAAATACATAACAAAATAAAATAAATTATCAGTAATAGAATTGAAAATGATTGATAATAAAGGACATAATAAACTTAATATACTCAATATCTATTTTATCATTAATTATTATTTCATTATTTTATCTTATTATTAATAATTATTTTCATATATTTTATCAAGACACTCAGAGAGAATAAAACTCACTGACAATGGTAAGCAACCCCCTTACATTTTTATCAAATATGTTCCATAAACATGTGTTACATAATCTATGCATGAGGAAGAATGAATAAAGAAAAGAAAGTAAAGAATGGATAATAAAAGATGAATTTAATCAATATCACTTACACATGTGTTTCAGTCAGTTTATCTTTGTGTACACGATTCAAACTATTATTATTATTAAATAAACAAATGAAATGAAATAATAATAATAGAAAAATGTAAAAATATTCCGTACACATTTTTCTATTATTATTATTTTTCTATTATTATTATTTCATTTCATTTGTTTATTATCCCCTGTAATGCAAGATTTCAATATTTTTATCGCCTTTTTTTGTTTGTTTTGAAAACTTTCCAATTTTCACGAAAGTATATGTAGATTTTTAAATTTATGAAAACATATCAAACGTAGTTCCAAGAAAGAATAGCTGAAGGTTTGTTTCATTGATTTCCAACATTTTTCCCCGGCTTATTACGTATTTTTAATTACATTAAAATTGGGTTTAAATTTGCGGTTTGTGGCCATTTTTTTCTCGTTATTTTGCCAACATCAATCCAAGAAATGAACAATTCATAACTTTTATTTAATAATCTCCTCCATTTGCAAAACTAGTGCTGTTGGCTGAACATGCAAAACGAAAAAGGGAAAAATGTTCCACTTAATAAGGAAAGAAAAGACGTACGCTAAAGTTGCTAAGATCCATGCTAAGAAAAGACATCTTTTTTTTTTCAGCAAATATATTTATTGTCAGATTAAAAATAACAAAAAAAAATTCAATTTTAAGTCACACTTGAAAAAATAAGCCAACAGAAATAACGTGACTACCATACTTAGAAAAATCAGTTATAACTGTTGATAGAAAAAACCGGAAAGAAAACATTACGAAAGGTGTTTACCTTCGATTCTGGGGCTGGGACATTAGTCCACTTGTCGGATATCTTTTTATATGTTTGTTAGTCATGCTTATGTAAATTTGCTCTTCATTTTGATTGGTTGACACCTTTATATTAACCCTTCTCTTTGTTGGTGTTGGCAGTTATTTTTTCAACTAATTTTGCTGTCAGTAGGCAGACACAACTACCTTTACCAGACCTACGGAATTTTTAGGTCGCAATGAGACATGATTGCAACCTTTTATTACCTTCTGAATCAGGGAAGTTGCTTTTTTCCTTATTTTCCCGCTATCGCAGCTCGAAGCACTTTTCGTGGGTCGGCCACTCCTCAAATGGAGATTTGCCGTATTATTTTGCCATTTTCTCCGCATAACAAAGTAGAATTAGGCATTGATTTTTATCATCAGTTAAAACTACATTACGTTATATCCTGTACCAAAATAAGCCCTGTCGGTTGAGGTGGTAGAATACGTTGAGTACACTTCTGCATAGGGGTAAGGCCCCCCTCCACACACACACACACACAATGTGGCCCCCTGCAGGCTGTGGGTGGCAACCCGTGAGGCTTATGTACGGAATCCTCGTGGCTAAGCAGTCCATCACATGTATTCCACTTTGGCCCTTACTCGGGCGAGTCGGGCGGGCTGGTGGAGAGACACTCCCGCCCCCGATCAATTGGCTGGTCACATCAAGCCCTAGAACCTATATAATTGTCCCGACCGTATTGCTCTCATGGTAAGCCTTCGACTATTTTTATCATACTATTGCTATATTAAGTGTTGCTTAAGAGTCTTAGCGTCCTGAGTGTGACACTAAACTGCATCTAGGGGTGAGGTTTTAAATATGGAGCTCTGGGGAGTGTGGAGTAGCCTTTCATTCCCATCACTCACCGTTTGGTAGTCCCTGTTAGGGTTCCACACACTCACACACACGTATATATATATATATATATATATATACATATATATATATTCATCAAAAAGTTACTAGCACGTTTTCATTGCAGTAGAATAAGTAGTTAATCCAATATCGTAAAATAGAGCATTTATAATTGTAGAAAGGATTTTCTCTCTACCACGGTTTCGGTGTTCAAGGTACACCTTCCTCAGGAGAACTCCTGAGGAAAGTGTACCTTGAACACCGAAACCGTGGTAGAGAGAAAAACTTTTATACAACTATATATATATATATATATATATATATATATATAATATATATAATAAAATAAATATATAAAGGTTTTACATATCTATTTATTTGATGACAAAGGAACAGTCACAACCATTTTGGTTTCATGCATGCGTAATTACAAACAATCTTCAGGTGACGTTGTTTTAAATTTTGGCACACCGTTTGCATTTTGGTACACCATTTGCATTTTGGCACACCGTTCCACTAAAAGCTGAAACAGTGACAATCCCAAACTATATATATATATATATATATATATATATATATATATATATATATATGGTTTAATATATCAAAATGAGTTTAAAAACAAAGTTACAAATTATTTATAAAAAATGAATACCCAATAAGTATGACTAAAACAAAAACGTTTTTAAAGTAAACCCCGGGTTGACATGCCATAAAAATACAACCAACCAACCAACCAACCAACCAACCAACCAGCCAACCATAGAATTACTCTCGAAAATTTGAAAAATATCCAAAATGTTATTAAACTATAAACTGAAACTCTACATGATATGAAGAAGATACAATATCATTGCAACAGAACATGTAATGAGCATGAAAAGTAATTACAGATTCACCCATCTTAGAATAGCTTTCTTTTAATCACTAAACCAGTTGTTGTTAAATTTTCAACCCATAGCAGCATTGATTTTCTATCCTGAACAGCACCATCCCGACGTAACATGAAAAGCTCTCTATGTATCAATTATAGATTCATCAGTTTTCTAAAAGAAAAAAAACGTTTCAACTGCAAACATTTGCACTGGTCCAAACCATGATCATAACTGATCATATATGTCAATAAATGATAAGATATTAGATGGAGCTACCATTACCACTTTCCTGGGTTCACTTGCACCACAGAGGTGATAGTTTAGAATGTGGAAGTTATTTCAACTGTACCTTGTATATATCTCTACCTTTTATGTATTTATTCTTTGCTTTGTCTGATACAATTTATAAAATATGAAAGACGTGGTCTGTGGTGTTCAGACGTCAAGAGTAGAATTGCAAATGGCTACCACTATGACTCTATTTATATTGTAGATATGGTGAAGTACAGATCACCTTGTTCAGCCTAGACACAGCAGATCACTCTATTGTACTTATACACAATTATCTATTTATTTGGTGGGGTTATTTTACTCTTGTGCAAGTGTTGCAGTCGGCGTACTCTTGCTCCCACCTCCAAGGATAAGTACTCATCTAAAAATCTAATTTTTGTAAAGTTTTTTTCCCCTGTATTCGCATAGAGTATATTTTGCTAACACTCTGTTTCCATATCTTTTCCCATATGACTCTTGGCCTGTTATCAACCAATTTTTTTCCTCAAAAAGTTACATGTACGAACTAAGAATCAATGATATTTCACGTGTTTCGTTATATGCACAACGACTAGTTAGGATTTCGTTATTGAATATTCCTGAGCTTAAAAGAAGCCATGGGCTAAATATGTAACATTTCACCTGTACGTACCCTAAAATGGCAACAACACATGTATCCATTCTACATGTTTGTTCAAAAGTCCTGTAACGTCCTACAAATTGTTTATAGAGGTTGATTGGTTCGTTGGTTGGATTTTACGGCATGTAAACCCTCGGTTTATTTTTCATGAAGACGTTTTTGTTTTATTCATTTTTGTTGGGCATTCAATTGCTTTAACTCATTTTAAACACACTTTTTATTTATTCAACCTATATATTGGACCCTAACAGGTACTACCATTCCGGGTTAGAGGGAAAACTGGGAGTAATGGCAATGAAGGGGTACTCCATACTTCTCACAGCTCTAGAATTGGATCCTCTTTTACGATTTTAGTAGCCATTCTTTAGGCTTCAAGCAAGAGCGCTTGTCCAACGAAGATCCTTGGTAAAGAATCCTTTGGTTGTTCCTTGGTGCTCCTCAGTCTTGCAAGTCCTTTGTTAATGATTGTAAATGGACCTCTCTCAGTATTCAACCAGCCACGCACTCGGGCTGTTGATTGGCTGAGGTTTAGACCACCTGACCTCGCTTAGTCTATAAATTCAAGTGGTGTATTTTAGCACGGCTTATATCCAAGAAATAATCCAACAACCTCAATACTAGATGAAGTTTATCATAATACGTAAGACTAAGACGACCAACCACGGCCTTCTGGCACACATATGATAAAAATGGTTGGGGCTTAGCTCTAAGAGCAATACGGTCCGGACAATCTTATAGGTACTAGGGCTTGACATGACCAGCTCCTCTAGCCTATGTTGGGACCAAGATAAAGTGCTGCATGTCTTGTAATGCTCAGCCACCAGTACTCCGTCTTTACGCCTCACGGGTCATCACCCACGGCCAACAGGTGTTTTTAGAGGTAAAATGATTACATAACATATATTGTGGAGAAAGGTAGACAAACACGGGATGTTGTAGAAAATGGATATTTATTGTAGGTAGTGATCTCGACGTTTTAACGTTTCGGTCTGTTAGACCTTCTTCAGGACGTTGGATTGAGTTCTTGCTTTAATTTCCCCATACCCAAAAGACGACTTCACAAACAGCTATAGATAATAAAGGCAGCAAGATGACACTTAGCAAAAAATAAATAAACAAATAAATAAATAAATGCACACACACACACTCATAACTAATCCTTATACCATTCACTATGACTTCACATGGCTTGCTACATCTTCAAAGCCAGTGTATAAGACCCACCTACTCTCAACGCCTAACACCTGTGGTGTCATTATCAGACACCTTACTGCTACACACCCTACCTGAGAGAGAGAGAGAGAGAGAGAGAGAGAGAATCTCCTACTACCAACCTCTGCTCACACCAACAATTGACCACACCTCACCTATTCCCAACCTCCTAATTCACCAATATGAAAATGTTCACCACTGAAGCAAGAAATCAATCCAACGTCCTGAAGAATGTCTAACAGACTGAAACGTTATAACATCGACATCACTACCTACAATACACATCCATTTTCTACAACATCCCGTGTTTGTCTACCTTTCTCCACAATATAGAAGTAGAAACACTAATCTGAAAGTTACGAACGACACCTGAAGAAGGCCGCTGGTTATGGCGACCAAACATTGTGAGTATAACAGCCAAGATATACGTAATATTCCGAATCGCGTAGATAATGTAAATACGCCTTGATATTCATAGCAGCTTTATCTTTTATTATAATGAATGCTGGATCCACGTGGAGACAGAAACGAAAAAATGTGGGAAGAACGTCACAGGATAGAAGTTTAGCTTATCACACACTGGGGACATGGTAGTGGGCATACCGTGAGCAAACAGCAAGGAAATTGATTAGCCTTGAACATTCAAGACAAATCATTATGTCGTTCATCATGTCTAATTGGTTTCGGTAAGTTGAATACTTTCCGCTAAAAATATTTGGTACCATTATAGTATGTGGCCTAGCAAATCATGTCTCTCTTATAGTATGTGGCCTAGCAAATCATGTCTCTCTTGTAGAATGTGACCTACGAAATCATGTCTCTCTTATAGTATGTGGCCTATCAAATCATGTCTCTCTTATTATGTGGCCTACGAAATCATGTCTCTCTTATAAAAAACATATTATAAGGTTATTGTTATGTACCCATATACCCTCGTTGGGTAGATACACAAGAGTTCTTATATGATAGAGAGAGTAGAGGCAACAAAGAGAGATAGACAGATAACTTACTTGGTTGTTCTTCGTCTAGTCGCCATCTTAGATCTTTACTTCTTCTTCTCTTTCTATTTCGGCTATGATGTGATTGCCGAGGTTGGTTTCTCTTTACTTTATATCTCCGTTGGTCTTCAAACTTGTTGTTTCTTTCTAATTGTCTGGCCGGTCTTCTAACTAACGACATGCGTTTAAGTCATGTAATAACTAATCAACAAGATTTATGGCTTTGAACAAAGTTTTATTAGCCCTTTCTAACTCATCGCGCAGAGTGGGTCCAGACATAGTCACACGTCTGTGCCGCGTTACATTCTAGATGAAACTGAAAACCTAACAAGTCAAATCACGTGACGTGCGAGATTCCCGCTTTTACTAAAGGTCTGTGTTTTCCCACAGAAACTGCCGCCTACGTGCTGATTTGAAATCCCTATTTCACAGATGCTTGTCAATGATTATGCAACATTATAATAACAACTGCTAACACTAACCCTAACCCTAACCCTAATCCTAACCCTATTTCAGAATTTTAGAATATTTTAAAATTAAATAGATCTCTGATTCATGTGAAATATGGATAATTTTTTTTCATTTATTCTTAATTACTATATACAGCTTATGACTGAATTGCATTTCTTGAAATTGAATATTTGTGAAAAATAATTAGTTTCAATAAATCGCCTACTACTTATATCTATAAACATACTCTTACGAAGGAAGGACACATTGAAACGGGTAGGCCATATATATATATATATATATATATATATATATATATGATTCCTAAGGATATGTAGAACACTTGCATGTCTTATGCAGTATGGTGCATTCCAAGTCAACCGAAGACGATGGCCAAACCAATGAATATTTAGCAGAAACTGAAATAGACCCCAGTAAGAGAATAATTAAGAAGCACATGTGCAATTCCTAGTTCCGGTTTTGATAGATGTCAAAGAGAATATAGCGGCCGAAACATTATGAGTATAACAACCAAGATGAGTTTAAAAGTTGGCAATGCGTAGAAAATAGGAAATTCCCGGTGTCATTTATTCAGATGAAATTAAACTTTTTATCTACGAATCGTAACATCTGTTTGAATTATGTTTCAGGAAACCAGGATGATCAGGTATATCATTTTATATATAGAATGAAAAACAATGGTTGTTGGTTTGTTTGGTTGGTTGGTTGAATTTTGCAGGATTTCAATCCTTGGGTTATTTTAAGTTGAGGGTGTTTTCGTTTTTATTATTTCTTGTTAGGTAATCAATATTTTTTAATACATTTTTAAAACTCATTTTTTATTCTATTTCAAACATAGATGGGACCCTAATAGGTACTATCCATCCCATCAANCTGAAGCGAAGGAGTGTACTTTCATACTTTTCCCAACTGTTTAGTCCGAAACGTGAACGCCAACAGCCTTACTACAAATTTCGAGGTCCAGCACTTAATGTCTTCATCTCTGATTACGAATCAATAACCATACTCAAGGGAGTTATAGTTGAATTCATACTGAAGGGTAATTTAGCCCGCAAGACTAAAAATGCTAAACAGCCCTTCGTCTCGGATTTTCTGAGCTCGGGCGACTATCGTTCATCTCCACGACTCTAGCCATTACCCACCACTCTGTGCCCGCCTCCCACATCTTACACAACCACACTCACCACACACACAGGACACACGCTACGTGAGTATATATATATATATATATATTATATTATTATATATATATATATTATATATATGTATATATATGATGTTGGTGGTGTGTAAAAATGCGAGAAAGGAATTGAACCGACAATATGAGGAAAAATGAGTAAAGAAAGAAAAGTAAAATGGATAAAATGAATTTTAAATCGATCACTTACACATGTTTCGGTCAGTTTATGTGTGAAAAAATATTTCGCACACATACAACCGCAATCGACCGCCAATACATCCCCAGAGTGAAATATATTTTTAACTTTAAAAATATTTATTTTTAACTTTAATAAAAATAAATATTCACTCTGAATGAAAGTTCAATTCTTGATGTGTTGCAAATATTTCACAACCAATAAAAACTGACCGAAACACATGTGTAAGTATCGATTAAAATCATTTTATCCATTTACTTTTCTTTTCTTTTACTTCATTTTCTCATATATATATAGTATATATATATATATATATATATATAATATATATATATATATAACTTAAGTTTTCTCGTTCAGTTAGCGCGAATCTTCAGCGTTATCTTCTTCCTTGGCTAATTTAATTTTGGTAACTGCGATATATATATATATATAATATATACCCTTTACTAATATTATATATAATATATATTATTATATTATTATATAATCGCAGTTACCATTAAAATCAATATATATATATTATGTGTGTGTGACATAACACATGCATTGTGTGTGGTGTGGTGCAAAATAATTGGCTGTTGTTGACTATCAAATGTAAAGCTTCCCTTATCTCAACTTTTTCAATCGATAATATGAAAATAAGATTCAATTCTATCGACGATAACAACGGAAAAAGCTATTATTCTGATAGAATAATTTCTGTGTGCGTGTGCTTGGACATATTGTATTATAATATATAAACAATTTTTATTATCTGATTTTTTTCTATGAACCTCATGTGCTGAGATTTTGAACTGGAATGAATTAATTTTCAATAATGTCAAATTGATCTGCGTTTCACCATCGATGACCCTAACAGGTACTAACCCCCTATATTTCTCGGAGGGTAGGTAAAGATTATATTTCTCGAGAGATATACATAATTTGCTAGTGTAAATTAATGCGCCAGGCAATTAAAAAATTCCTAAGTGTCCGTGTTTATTTACAATGCAATATATCGATTCAACCGGATTGATCAAACCGGCCTTTTCTCTAGAATTGTTAAAAGGTGAGAAAAAAATGTTGATAACTCGGGAGTTGAAGCGATGAGTTTTAATTCCTTTCTTTGCCCATAGGAATATTCAATATCACACTCAAAAAAGGCAAATCTATTGAATAAAAACAGCAAGCGTTCTGTGTAAAGGGAAAATATTATGTAGGATGTGCCAAAAAGATATTTAACTCCAAGTGAGAGCCAAAATTCCGGTGCCTCAAATACAGGGTGGGCATAAATATAGACATTAACTTCAGAAGTTTTGTGTTAGATACCCCATCGGCGGGATTCAATATATATATGACTTAGTCGCGCCCAAGCAGCTACGGATATCCATGACAATCTTTTGCGAAACCTTTCCCTTCATTCATTCACCTGGAGGCTTTGTTTGCAGCAACCAGTATCCACGCCATATTGGTCAATGTATGCGTCTTGCTGGGCGGCCCACATAGCATGTTCATGTGCTGGCTTTCCACAGGAGAACAATATATATATATATGAGAGTAGAGAGAGAGAGAAGAGAGAGAAGAAGAGAGGGGAATTACTTGGTTACTTCATTTCTCTTACTGTCTTCTGTTGGCTGCACATCTCGTCTTAGTTGGGTTCGCCATCCCTAACTTCTGGCTAAGGGCTTCTTTTGAGCTAATTTAGTCATGACATTTATTGAATTAACAAGACATTTTTCTCTTGGTCAAAGACTTTATTTAGCCCATGTTCTATTTCGCTGCGTCTATGGAATGAGCGTTTGACCTCAACCAGTGACAACCATCTGGTTCCTCCCTCAATGTTCCGCGTCGGAATCTCGATTCCCCTAAATTAAAACTAATCACGGGATCTCGTGATGCGCGAAATCAGGAGTTACCAACAGTCACGTATTTATTCACTGTCCCGTTGAATTTTCAACCACTATCAGGGTCTGTCAATATAATTGTAACACCTTGTTTACATAGTTTTTATTGCTCTATTTTGGTATACCTGAGGATAAAGATGCAGCCTTGATGGTGTTGTTACATAATTATTAGATTCCTAACCTACTTATGTACCATTAGCTGTTTAGAAAACCAAAATAGGCTTTATAATTTGCAGCCGGCGGCTTTGAAGGATTGAGATGACTCCTTGACCTCAGTCTTCTGATCCTCCTCTGGGAATACCGTTGAAAGAGAGTTCAGTTCAGTTATCGGAAGGTTTCGGTAAGTCGTGTTAGCGCACTGCCTACTCAATCTTATTATTTTAATAAAAAGATGAATTTAATTCAATATCAATTACACCATGTGTTCGGTCAGTTATATATTCATCAAAATAAAATCAGTTTATATTTCATTCATCAGTTCATTTCGGTCAGTTTATATTTCATTCAAAATAAAATTCACTCTGATGAAGGTCAAATTTTCTCTGTGTACGGAATATTTTTATATTTTTCCTATCATTATTATTTCATTTAGTATTTATGATATAATAGTTTGAATCGTGTTACACAAAGATAAACTGACCGAAAACACATTGTGTAAGTGATATTGATTAAATTCATCTTTTTATTATTCTATTCTGTACTTTCTTTTCTTATTCATTCTTCCTCATATCGTCGGATTTTCAATTCTAATTCCATTTTTACATAATGTATGCATGGATTATTGTCAACCCCATGTATTTCTGAGGGGATGGCCCCTTTTCATAAACACGGGCGGACTTTCCATGGGATATTACAGAAAGCCCGTGAAATACTTGAAATCACGTGGGACCGAGTTAAACCGATCAGTACAAATGCTTGCACGTCCGATGAGAAATCATCATCATTATGCACACCGCGCGTGTGTAGTTAGAATAAAGAATTTTTAGTTAAAGTAAATAAAAGTTTAAAGAAATAAGATGATGTTCTTGCGTTTGATGAATGTCTTGGCAAAAAGACTGACCAAGAAGAAGGAATGCATCAAAGACGAACAGCCAACAGGAATCTAGAAATAGAATTCAACATGGAGAGGAAGAATAGAAACGACTAGAGATCACCATGGCCAAAGAAGTAAGTAATCCAAAATGCATATGCATCTCTCTATCTACCTGTGTCTATCTCTCCCCTCTCCAGTATGTAACACATGAGCACACAGGAAACGCGTGGTGTACTGGTTAGAGTCATAAGAAATGGACTCGTTAACCCGAGTTCAATTCCTGGACAAAGCTGTTTGCACTTCACATAGCGCTAATACCCTTGCGAAAGGTATGAATCCAATTTTCCCTCCAGATACAGGTAAATAGCAGGCATACTGGGCTCTTTAGCCATGGTTAGGTAACTAGTCAAGCGAAGAAAAACTCTGCTGAAAATTCAAATCTGTTAAACTCCGCTTAAGAAATTGACCTTGTGTAACATCCTGATTGTACGAGGGGTTTGGTAAAATAAATATAGTATATATATATAATATATATAATATATAAGCACACTGGCATTAGGATTTTGAGGAGGATTATCCCCTGTAATGCAAGATTTCAATATTTTATCGCCTTTTGTTGTTTGTTTTTGAAAACTTTCCAATTTTCCACGAGGGTATATTAGATTTTTAAATTTATGAAAACATATCAAACGTAGTTCCAAGAAAAGAATAGCTGAAGGTTGTTTCATTGATTTCCAACATTTTTCCCCCGGCTTATTACGTATTTTTAATGACATTTAAAATTGGGTTTTAAATTTTGCGGTTTGGGCCATTTTTTTTCTCGTTATTTTGCCAACATCAATCCAAGAAATGAACAATTCATAACTTTTATTTAATAATCTCCTCCATTTGCAAAACTAGTGCTGTTGGCTGAACATGCAAAACGAAAAAGGGAAAAATGTTCCACTTAATAAGGAAAGAAAAGCCGTACGCTAAAGTTGCTAAGATCCATGCTAAGAAAAGACATCTTTTTTTTATCAGCAAATATATTTATTGTCAGATTAAAAATAACAAAAAATAAATTTCAATTTAAGTCACACTTGAAAAAAATAAAGCCAACAGAAATAAACGTGACTACCATACTTAGAAAAATCAGTTATAACTGTTGATTAGAAAAAAGCGGAAAGAAAACATTACGAAAGGTGTTTACCTTCTATTCTGGGGCTGGGACATTAGTCCACTTGTCGGATATCTTTTTATATGTTTGTTAGTCATGCTTATGTAAATTTGCTCTTCATTTTGATTGGTTGACACCTTTATATTAACCCTTCTCTTTGTTGGTGTTGGCAGTTATTTTTTCAACTAATTTTGCTGTCAGTAGGCAGACACATCTACCTTTACCAGACCTACGGAATTTTTAGGTCGCAATGAGACATGATTGCAACCTTTTATTACCTTCTGAATCAGGGAAGTTGCTTTTTTCCTTATTTTCCCGCTATCGCAGCTCGAAGCACCTTTCGTGGGTCGGCCACTCCTCAAGTGGAGATTTGCCGTATTATTTTGCCATTTTCTCCGCATAACAAAGTAGAATTAGGCAGTGATGTTTATCATCAGTTAAAACTACGTTACGTTATACCCTGTACTAAAATAAGCCCTGTCGGTTGAGGTGGTAGAATACGTTGAGTACACTTCTGCATCACACACACACACACACACACACACACACACACACATAATGTGGCCACCTGTAGGCTGTGCGTGGCAACCTGTGAGGCTTAAGTACAGAATCCTCGTGGCTAAGCAGTCCATGACATGTATTCCACTTTGGCTCTTACTCGGGCGAGTCGGGCGGGCGGGTTGAGAGACGCCCTAGAACCTATATAATTGTCCCGACCGTATTGCTCTCATGGTAAGTCTCTGACACTAAACTGCATCTAGAGGTGAGGTTTTAAATATGGAGCTCTGGGGAGTGTGGAGTAGCCTTTCATTCCCATTATTCCCCGTTTGGTAGTCCCTGTTAGGGTTCCACACACACACTCAGACACACACACTCAGATACACACATTCTCACACACTCAGACACATACACTCAGACACACACACAAGTATATATATATATTCATCAAAAAGTTACTACCCCGTTTTCATTGCAGTATCATAAGTAGTTAATCCAAAAGGGCTCAATGTATCTCGTAAAATATAGAGCATTTATAATTGTAGAAAGGATTTTCTCTCTACCATGGTTTTGGTGTTTAAGGTATACCTTTCTCGGGAGAACTCCTGGGGAAAGTGTACCTGGAACTACGAAACCGTGGTAGAGAGAAAAACTTTTCTACAACTATATATATATATATATATATATATATATATATATATATAATAAAATAAATATATAAAGGTTTTACATATATATTTATTAGGTGACAAAGGAGCAGTCACAACCATTTTGGTTTCATGCATGAGTAATTGCAAACAATCTTCAGGTGACGTTGTTTCAAATTTTGGCGCACTGTTTGCATTTTGGCACACCTTTCCAGTAAAAGCTGAAACAGTGACAATCCCACACTATAGTATATATATATTTAAGGTTTAATATATCAAAATGACTTTAAAAACAAAGTTACAAATCATTTATAAAAAACGAATACCCAACAAGAATGACTAAAACAAAAACGTATATAAAGTAAACCCAGGGTTGACATGCCATAAAAATACAACCAACCAACCAACCAACCAGCCAACCATAGAATTACCCTCGAAAATTTGAAAAATATCCAAATTGTTATATTAATATGAACTATAAACTGAAACTCTACATGATATGAAGAAGATACAATATTATTGCAACGGAACATGAAATGAGCATGAAAAGTAATTACAGATTCACCCATCTTAAAATAGATTTCTTTTAATCACTAAACCAGTTGTTTTTTAAATTTTCAACCCATAGCAGCATTAATTTTCTATCCTTAACAGGATCATTCTGACGTAACATGAAATGAGCATGAAACGTAATTACAGATTCACCCATCTTAAAATAGATTTCTTTTAATCACTAAACCAGTTGTTGTTAAATTTTCAACCCACAGCAGCATTGATTTTCTATCCTTAACAGCATCATTCTGACGTAACATGAAAAGCTCTTTATGTATCAATTATAGATTCGTCAGTTTTCTAAACAGCAAACGTTGCACTAGTCCAAACCATGATCATAACTGATCATATATGTCAATAAATGATAAGATATTAGATGGAGCTACCATTACCACTTTCCTGGGTTCACTTGCACCACAGAGGTGATCGTTTAGAATGTGGAAGTTATTTCAACTGTACCTTGTATATATCTCTACCTTTTATGTATTTATTTTTTGCTTTGTCTGATACAATTTATAAAATATGAAAGACGTGGTCTGTGGTGTTCAGACGTCAAGAGTAGAATTGCAAATGGCACCATGACTCTATTTATATTGTAGATATGGTGAAGTACAGATCACCTTGTTCAGCCTAGACACAGGGGCAGATCACTCTATTGTACTTATACACAATTATTTATTTATTTGGTGGGGTTATTTTACTCTTGTGCAAGTGTTGCAGTCGGCGTACTCTTGCTCCCACCTCCAAGGATAAGTACTCATCTAAAAATCTAATTTTTGTAAAGTTTTTTTCCCCTGTATTCGCATAGAGTATATTTTGCTAACACTCTGTTTCCATATTCTTTCCCATATGACTCTTGGCCTGTTATCAACCAATTTTTTCCTCAAAAAGTTACATGTACGAACTAAGAATCAATGATATTTCACGTGTTTCGTTATATGCACAACGACTAGTTAGGATTCGTTATTGAATATTCCTGAGCTTAAAAGAAGCCATGGGCTAAATATGTAACATTTCACCTGTACGTACCCTAAAATGGCAACAACACATGTATCCATTCTACAGGTTTGTTCAAAAGTCCTGTAACGCCCTACAAATTGTTTTTTAGAGGTTGGTTCGTTTGTTGGTGGATTTTACGGCATGTAAACCTCGGTTTATTTTTTTATGTCGAAGATGTTTTTGTTTTATTCATTTTTTGTGGACATTCAATTGCTTAACTCATTTAAACACACTTTTATTATTCAACCTATATATTGGACCCTAACAGGTATTACCATTCCGGATTAGAGGGAAACTGGGAGTAATGGCAATGAAGGGGTACTCCATACTTCTCACAGCTCTAGAATTGGATCCTCTTTACGATTTTAGTAGCCATTCTTTAGGCTTCAAGCAAGAGCGCTTGTCCAACGAAGATCCTTGGTAAAGAATCCTTTGGTTGTTCCTTGGTGCTCCTCAGTCTTACAAGTCCTTTGTTAATGATTGTAAATGGACCCTCTCAGTATTCAACCAGCCACGCACTCGGGCTGTTGATTGGCTGAGGTTTAGACCACCTGACCTCGCTTAGTCTATAAATTCAAGTGGTGTATTTTAGCACGGTTTATATCCAAGAAATAATCCAACAACCTCAATACTAGATGAAGTTTAACATAATACGTAAGACTAAGACGACCAACCACCGCCTTCTGGTACACATATGATAAAAATGGTTGGGGCTTAGCTCTAAGAGCAATAAGGTCGGGACAATCTTATAGGTACTAGGGATTGACATAACCAGCTCCTCTAGCCTATGTTGGGACCAAGATAAAGTGCTGTATGTCATGTAATGCTCAGCCACCAGTATTCCGTCTTTACGCCTAACGAGTCATCACCCACGGCCAACAGGTGTTTTTAGAGGTAAAATAATTACATAACATATATTGTGGAGAAAGGTAGACAAACACGGGATGTTGTAGAAAATGGATGTTTATTGTAGGTAGTGATGTCGACGTTCTAACGTTTCGGTCTGTTTGACCTTCTTCAGGACGTTGGATTGAGTTCTTGCTTTAATTTCCCCATACCCAAAAGACGCCTTCACAAACAGCTATAGATAATAAAGGCAGCAAGATGACACTTAGCAAAAAATAAATAAACAAACAAATAAATAAATACACACACACACACACACTCATAACCAATCTTTATACCATTCACTATGACTTCACATGGCTTACTACATATTCAAAGCCAGTATATAAGACCCACCTACTCTCAACGCCTAACACCTGTGGTATCATTATCAAAATCTTACTGCTACACACCCTATCTGAGAGAGAGAGAGAGAGAGAGAGAGAGAGAGAGAATCTCCTACTACCAACCTCTGCTCACACCAACAATTGACCACACCTCACCTATTCCCAACCTCCTAATTCACCAATATGAAAATGTTCACCACTGAAGCAAGAAATCAATCCAACGTCCTGAAGAAGGTCTAACAGACTGAAACGTTATAACATCGACATCACTACCTACAATACACATCCATTTTCTACAACATCCCGTGTTTGTCTACCTTTCTCCACAATATAGAAGTAGAAACACTAATCTGAAAGTTACGAACGACACCTGAAGAAGGCCGCTGGTTATGGCGGCCGAAACATTGTGAGTATAACAGCCAAGATATACGTAATATTCCGAATCGCGTAGATAATGTAAATACGCCTTGATATTCATAGCAGTTTTATCTTTTATTATAATGAATGCTGGATCTACGTGGAGACAGAAACGAAAAAATGTGGGAAGAACGTCACAGGATAGAAGTTTAGCTTATCACACACTGGGGACATGGTAGTGGGCATACCGTGAGCAAACAGCAAGGAAATTGATTAGCCTTGAACATTCAAGACAAATCATTATGTCGTTCATCATGTCTAATTGGTTTCGGTAAGTTGAATACTTTCCGCTAAAAATATTTGGTACCATTATAGTATGTGGCCTAGCAAATCATGTCTCTCTTATAGTATGTGGCCTAGCAAATCATGTCTCTCTTGTAGAATGTGACCTACGAAATCATGTCTCTCTTATAGTATGTGGCCTATCAAATCATGTCTCTCTTATAGTATGTGGCCTACGAATTCATGTCTTTCTTATAGTATGTGACCTACCATAAAAAGCATATTATAAGGTTATTGTTATGTACCCATATACCCTCGTTGGGTAGATACACAAGAGTTCTTATATGATAGAGAGAGTAGAGGCAACAAAGAGAGATAGACAGATAACTTACTTGGTTGTTCTTCGTCTAGTCGCCATCTTGGATCTTTACTTCTTCTTCTCTTTCTATTTCGGCTATGATGTGATTGCCTAGGTTGGTTTCTCTTTACTTTATATCTCCGTTGGTCTTCAAACTTGTTGTTTCTTTCTAATTGTCTGACCGGTCTTCTAACTAACGACATGCGTTTAAGTCAGGTAATGACTAATCAACAAGACTTATGGCTTTGAACAAAGTTTTATTAGCCCTTTCTAACTCATCGCGCGGAGTGGGTCCAGACATAGTCACACGTCTGTGCTGCATTACATTCTAGCTGAAACTGAAAACCTAACAAGTCAAATCACGTGACGTGCGAGATTCCCGCTTTTACCAAAGGTCTGTGTTTTCCCACAGAAACTGCCGCCTACGTGCTGATTTGAAAGCCTTATTTCACAGGTGTTTGTCAATAGATTATGCAACATTATAATAATAACTGCTAACCCTAACCCTAACCCTATTTCAGAATTTTAGAATATTTTAGAATTGAATAGATCTCTGATTCATGTGAATTATGGATACATTCTTTTTTCAATTATTCTTAATTACTATATACAGCTTTTGACTGAATTGCATTTCTTGAAATTGAATATATGTGAAAAATAATTAGTTTCAATAAATCGCCTACTACTTATATCTATAAATATACTCTTACTGAGGTAGGACACATTCAAACCGGGTAGGCCATATATATATATATATGATTCCTAAGCATATGTAGAACACATGCATGTCTTATGCAGTATGGTGCATTCCAAGTCAACCGAAGACAATGGCCAAACCAATGAATATTTAGCAGAAACTGAAATAGACCCCAGTAAGAGAATAATTAAGAAGCACATGTACAATTCCTGGTCCCGGTTTTGATAGATGTCAAAGAGAATATAGCGGCCGAAACATTATGAGTATAACAACCAAGATGAGTTTAAAAGTTGGCAATGCGTAGAAAATAGGAAATTCCCGGTGTCATTTATTCAGATGAAATTAAACTTTTTATCTACGAATCGTAACATCTGTTTGAATTATGTTTCAGGAAACCAGGATGATCAGGTATTAATCATTTTATATATAGAATGAAAAACAATGGTTGGTTGGTTGGTTGGTTGGTTGGTTGGCTGGTTGGTTGGTTGGTTGGTTGGTTGAATTTTGCAGGATTTCAATCCTTGGGTTATTTTAAGCTGAGGGTGTTTTCGTTTTTATTATTTCTTGTTAGGTATTCAATATTGTTTAATACACTTTTAAAACTCATTTTTTTTATCTATTCAAACAATAGATGGGACCCTAATAGTTACTATCCATCCCCATCAGAGTGGAGATGGGGGAAATGTAACCTCACCATTACATAAAGTTTAACAAATGAGAACGAACAATAGATGATTAACTGTTATATTTCTATGGGAAATAGTGTATTTTCTCGGATTTTTTTTTTAGATGAGGCTTGATAATTAGTATTATTTGGTCTATTGGTCCTCATTGTTATCAGTACAACGTTTCGGCTGATGTACCCTCCGGCCTTCTTTAGGTATTTCTTGGAGAACTTAGAAACCTTCTCGGACTCAGGAACCATCTCGAACGTGTGAACCTTCTTTTCGAACTCAAGAACCTTCTTGTCGTAATCGGGAGCCATCACGGAACTTTGAACCTAACCCTTTATTCAGTCTCCTGGGGTATTCTGTTCTCATTCCACTAACCATAGCTGGAGTACAGGTGTTGTTGCAGATTGACTGTTTGTTTTGCGCGGGAAGTCGAAAAGACAAAGGAAAATTGAACTGAGAAGACAATAGATAGGCGAGACAGAAATCTTAGTATAACAAAAGAGGTGTGACAAAGGACTCATCTGGACAAACGCTAACTTGAACAAGGGGAAAGGACTTCCGGTCAAGGAACAAAGGAATGTGTGGGCGGTCGTCGGTACTTAAGCAGACCCGGACAGACCCCACAAGAGAGACCCCGAAGAGACGGCGAAGAAAGCACAAGGTGTCTGACCGTCGATACGGTCGGGCGCTGCTAGCGAGCAGTGAGGCTCGCCCACCACCTACCACCACATAAGTAGTCGTAGTGTCATTTTCCATGCCCGCCACTCACCTACCACACACCGAAGAAAATAAAGAAGAGTCATCTTTTGTATACGCGTATCTGTTGTTATTGAAGTAGCTGACTACTAGATACATCGTCTAGGGGTCAGGAACGATGTCCGCTGTATACCCACAACGTATACGAGTCAGAGTAGCGTGAGTTGGAAGAAGCCAGTATACAACAGTGTTAAGCCGTGTTAATCATTATTCTATGTTACTGCTGCCCTTGACCAGAATTGAACCTGCAGTCTAGAGATAACTGTCACTTAGAAGTGTCTTAACCTAACTCCTTTATCCACTAGGCTATGTGTCCAATTTTATTTTTGCTCAAAAATGTCTCTGTGTCAAATTTACGTTATCATTTATTTATTCATTTATCTGATAAATATAATCTATGGATTTTGATTTTTCTATGCAATCTATGATGAAGACTTTAAACGATTTGGAAGATAATTTTTTTGTTGTTCTTTGTTTGTTTTAGTTTTTGTTTTATCATGAGTTAAAGTTTGCAAACCAACTCACAGCAACGCAGTAGTTCACACAGAGAAAAAATCAATCTCAACAAATTTAATGATCGAGACATGCTTGTCTGACTTTGATAATCTCTGATGTGAAAAGAAAAAGTTTAGTTTGACAGAAATGAGGATAAAAGTCTTGTCTTATAATTCATTTGTTTTCTCATTTGTCTGTGGTGTACAAAACAAGATGTCGGCGATATGTCAGTTGAAAATATGGCCGAACGAATTACTGGATATGATTTCGTATTCGGGGTGTCTACAGTCGTGGTGTAGACGATACAATTTGGAATAATGGCGAAGCCCAAGGCAGTCATTGGGGTGGAAAAATGATAAAAACTTATGAAAAACAAAGAACAAAGAAGCTTGAATTTATAGAGACAAATTTGTGTCCAAACGTATTCATTCTCTCTCTCTCTCTCTCTCTCTCTCTCTATATATATATATATATATATATATATATATATATAAACAGGAAAATATATTTGTACATGTGTATAAATACTTGTAGATTATGAATGCGTGTGTGCAAAGAACTGTAGATTATTATTATTATTATTATTATTATATATATATATATATATATATATATATATATATATATATATATATATATATATATATATATTCAGATGGATAGAATCATTTGACTGAAAAATTTTGAAAGAGTTATATCTTTGAAAGTATAATCTATGTTCGACCAACTTGTTTTGATGTGTAGGTACCAAATTTATATATATATATATATATATATATATATATATATACATATATATATATATATATATAGAGAGAGAGAGAGAGAAAGTTTTTTAGAAAAAAACAAAAACAAAAGATTTTATTAGTTTGCTGCCAGATCTGTTTCGACCTTTTAATAAAGCGGTCTTTTTCAAAGCAACTGTATTTATGAGGAAAGACAGAATAAATAAACCGTTAATTACGACGTACGAACAAACGCTCTCGTTCAGGGCCGGGATTTTTAATATTTTTATATATTAATTAAATTAATATATATATATATATATATATATATATATATATATTGCTTAGGAAGAAATAGAAATGAATCCGACAGTATGTAGAAAAAACATTAAATAGATGAGACAAATAAGTGTTAAGGAAAATGAATTATTCATGTTTAAAAAACATTAAGGCATTCAGTGTGCACTGATGATTGTAAGTTTTTGCTGGTTGACCAACACTGATGTGTCCATGTATAGAATTCAACAAAAGTACATAGTTTGAGTTTGTCCCAGCATTAGTTACATTGTTTGATATATATATATATATATATATATATATATATATAGGTGTATATATATATATGATGTATGATATCAAGTTTTTCCCTTTAATAGTAAAACGTGATTGGTCCATATATATATATATATATATATATATATAGTAAAGAATTGGTGCATCAAGGGTTGCCACAAATCCAATCAACGACCGACCTCAGAAATGTTGAATTCTGAGTTATTCCTCTCCTAGACTCGTTACCTACCCAAGGCTGAAGGGCCCAGTCTGCCCAACTATTTAACCCATAGCTGGAGGGAATTTGAATGCAGAATTATCCCTCTCCTAGACTGGTTACCTACCCATGGCTGAAGGGAACAGTCTGTCCTACAATTTAAGCCATAGCTGGAGGGAGAATATATGGATTCATACCTTTTCCAAGGGTATTAGCGCTATGTGAAATGCCAACAGCTTCGTCTAGGAATTGAACTCGAATCGACGAGTCCATTTTCCACGACTCTAACCACTAGCCCACGCGCCTCCATATAATAATTCACCATATAATTGATGCACCAATTCTTTCCTATCGACTGTGTCAAAAAGTGTGGAATGGTCCAACACAAGCCTTCAGCACTATAAACACTGTGTGGATGTTCATTGTATGAACCCTAATGCGTCGAAAATCGACGAGTGAATCCATCATATATATATATATACAGATACAAAATATATCTAAAAAAAAAAAAATATATATATATATGTATGTGTGTGTGTGTGTGTGTTATATATGTCTGTAATATTTTTTGATTTAGCGTGAAGCATGGGTAAAATGTGAAATAAATGAGAAACTAGGTTATATGTTATATGTTAACTTCTTTTTTATATCATCCAATATTTCGAGAAAATGGTCCCTTTTTTACAAGGATTTTTAGACAACACACACACGCACACACGCACACACACACACACACACACACACACATACATTTATATATATATACATATACTATAAAATGGGTACAAGAGATAACCTACTCGAGTTTCACCATAAGGATCTTCAGGGTTAAATCCACTGAATTAATCGAGACACCGATTGATAGCAGTCGATTTCACGTGTGTGTTCATTGCATTAAACTGTTCGTTGCAAAGGAACACTGACTTTCGATTCAAAAAGATCTTACACCGGAACTTGATTTTTGTAAGGTTCAAAATGTAAACAATAAGTTAGAATCGATTTGTGTTAATGTATTTACCAGGATGCGGCTGTCTAACAACTGTATGGGTCATAATGTTTAAAAGCGGTTTCATATATTTATATAGATAGAAATAGAAATATAACGTTATATATATATATATATATATATATAAATAATATATAAAAAAACTAAAGTAACTATATTCAGAATTACTTCCTCCCGGAAATATACGAGAAGCGATGGGAATAGAATTATCCTTTTTTAAGTAAAGTGGACATAAAGACTTCAAACGCATTATGAGAACAAAACCGTAAAACTAGCCTAAATAATTCGTGAAAAAAGGAAACTAACTCAAAACTTTAAATAACTCTATAAGCAAATTTCAGTTTGATGTGTAGCTAACAAACATTCTTATTGATACGAAGAGGCCGGTTTAGTTCAGTCGGTAGAGCGTCCGACTAGGAACCACAAGGTTCCGGGTTCGATACCGGTCCTGGCCAACTCAGCGTATGAGTAGCATAGGGATCTGTGTGGCAAAGTGAGGAGCTGATGGAAGGTGTGGTGCCGTGACTCAGACCCTAAAACAATCTCCTTGGTCTAGCGCTAGTGAAAAAGGTATAGACTTCCTCGCTGTCTGGCTAATACCGCTTTTAGGCCGCCCCGACGACTTTACTTTTTAATACGGAAAGAGGCGATTTAAACAATAATCAGTAGGACACCATTATATTATAAGATAGTGGCTGCAGTGGCTTTGATTCAAAGTGGCTTTAAAAATTATTTTTTTTAAATTAAATACAAAATAAATTATTTTATATATAAACACATTTTTATCAAATTTTATATATAATTTAATTTTTATCAAATTCTATATATAATTTAATTTAATTTAATATCCCACTAGTCAACACCTGCCCCATTGATTTAAAGCGGTAGGGCTGGGTTTATTGCCCAGTGCCTGAGGGGCCTCCCTGAGGGGGAATGCCAACGGGATCAACACATTTTTTGCACCCAGCACCCACGAGTCACGGTTTGTGGGTGGTCCCACATTAATTGGGCCTTGTGCCTAACTCGTACACGTAGGGTACGTAGTAAATATCATGTTTCAAGATAAATGGAATTTGTTGCGTTGTCAATGATGACTCACACGTCCTGGTATCAATCGCTTCTATCTTGCTGATGATGAAATTATCTTAGTGTTTGAGGGAAAATAAACAAAAATTCAACTCGGATCGAATATAGAACATTCTGTTGTTTATTTTATTTTCTTTATTGAGTTGCTGAGGCAGTGGAAATATGTGAAAACGGGTAAAGGTCACTTTCTGTTCAGGTAGAGTTTTTCGATTTGATGGAGGTCTTTCTTTGCTGCAGGGGAACCGACTCGTCTCGTTTCTTTTAAATATCCCAATATAGGAGAAAAGAGACCAAGATTCAGAAAATCTTATATATCGACTATAGGTCACACAACACTAACACACTCGTTTTTAATTAGAGAAGAAAATTAGTCAGTATGCATAGCATTTCAAAGACAGGAATTTTGGGAAAAAAATGTTTAGCGCCATATGAGAGCGCAGTCTGTATGCGAGCCGCACCTTTGCCCTATGAGGGCCACGCACTGTCCGCGTAACCCATATTTGACATGCCTGGTATAGAGGTTTTGCTGTCGATGACAGATGGTGTGTGTACGTGTGTGTGAGAGAGAGAGAGGGTGAGATAGATAGAGAGATAGATAGATAGATAGATAGATAGAGAGAGAGAGAGAGAGAGAGAGAGAGAGAGAGAGAGAAAGTTATCTCGGCATGCCTTGGCTATGATGATGATGATGATGATGATATGCTTATGTTTATAGCAAAAACATGTGGTAAACCCATTCAATAAAATACGGAGAGTTGTATCTTTTGGTTTGAATTTTTAAATATTCTAATAATCTTCAATACGCTTATGGGAAACCTTATGTATTTCACATACTTTTATCATGACGTTGAAGACGTTATGCAGTGACGTAACATCGAACATAATGACGTAGTCTGAGATGAAATCTAGGGTAGAAAAGTGTCATAAGATTTAATTTGACGTTGGTCAAATTTAAATAAAATAAGTTATATATATATATATATATATATATATATATATTCAGTGTGTGACAAAATGTTAATGTTCTTGATAAACGTGTTCACAATGAAAGCGCGATGTTCGCCTGGCTAAACCATATGAAACGAATAAAAAACCAAGAAGCTTCTTCTTCACACATTGGCCAAATATATTTACGTCATACCCCACTTGTATGGGTTAGGCACACGGCCCTATTAACGTGGAACCACCCACAAGCCGAGGCTCATGGGTGGCAGGTGGAAAAATTGCGTCAATCCTGTCGGTATTCCCCTCAAGGGGGCGCCTCAGGCGCTGGGCAATAAACTCAGCCCTGTCCCTTTAAATCAAGGGGGCAGGTATTGCCTGGGGAGATAGCACACTGGGATCGACGCTTTTAATTTAACCTCTGGCAGGTCCAGCGACTGAAGCTCACTAGGCCCAAATAGAGGCAGAATAATCCTCGCCCATATAAGGGCGGTCTACCCAGACTATTCTCCCTCTAAAAAATCTCGAGGAGGGGAGAATAAAACAAAAAGGCATTATCTGTAAATTTGGAAAATAAAAACATTTCATTATTTATTCTATTTTTCTTTTATCAAACCTACAATTATATCAGATCCTTTTGTCCCACGCTATATATATATATATATATATATATATATTGGATATATATATATATATATATATATATATATATATATATTATATTATATATATATATATATATATATATATATATATATTGGAATATATATATCTTCTTATTAT
>CM042166.1:2345276-2372776 GCA_023376005.1 Doryteuthis pealeii
TAGGCATAAGAAGAAAAGAGAAGCGAATAAATCCTGCTGCCCAGATGCTAAATCTGGAAGATTAAGGACCCTTTTTGTTTATTTGATTAACCGGCTGTAATTGCATTGATAATAAAAATTCAACATCAGCCGGACGTAATTTGAGACCCGCATGTTGGACAAGTCAAAGAAGAAGAAGACGAATCCTGCAACCCAAATTCTGAGTCTGGAAGATCAAGGGAATTTACTTGTCTAGTCAACTGGCCTTAATTAGGGGTACAATGGGCATTCCGAGTTTATTTGGGATGTTCCAATTTGGATGGATCAAATGAGTGGGAGATGCAGGACCTTCCAGATTTTTTATAGTCAAAGACTCAACCAATCAAAATAACCTTTAGTTATGCTGTATTGAATATGATGACTAGGGTAACAGGAAAAAAACTAATACGTGGTTATCGTGTATAATAAGTACCACTAACTTTTTTGGCTGAAAAGTCTGAAAAACTATTTCTCTGAATTTTTGAGATGGGACTTGATAATTAGTATTAATTGTATTATTTGGACTATTGTCCTCATCTTCCAGAAGGTTCCCGAGTTCAAAAAGATGGTTTCCTAGACTGAGAAGGTTCCCTAGTCCGACAAGAAATACATGAAGAAGGCCGGATAGCACATCGTCCTAAACGTTGTACAAATAACAATGAAGACGAGGACAATAGTCCGAATAATACAAATAATACTAAGTCTGGAAAAAGTAATGTATCTTAAACACAAATAATTACGGAACAGATTTCTTATTAATATTATCTGCGCTATTCGGACTATTGTTCCCATCTTCATTGTTATTTGTACAACGTTTCGGTCGATATGCCCTCCGACCTTCTTCAAGTATTTCTTGTACAAATAACAATGACGATGGGGACAATAGTCCGAATAACGCAGATAATACTAATCTTCAAGCCTCATCTCAAACATTCAGAGAAACAGATTTCATATGTTTTAAGCAAGATGGGCGAGGCTGTTGGTGTTTCACTTCTCGTTAATGTCCTTAGAGTAAGGCATGAATGCTTATTCACCTACAGTTATGGGTAAATAGTTGGGTAGTTTGGGTTATTAAGGCTTCGTAAGGCAACCGGTTGACGAGAATAAAAACATTGAATTCAAAGCTGCGGTATCCTGCTTATAAATTGACCGGATGTCGTATCCTGTTCATAGCGGAAGGATTGATTAAATACATACATTACAAAAATGACACGATCATATTAATAAGTAAATTTCTACTTATATTATTTGGCTTTTTCGGACTGTTGTCTCATCTTTATTGTTATATACACAACGTTTCGACCGATAAGCTCTCCGGTTTTCTTCAGTTTTCTCTTGTCGAACCCGAATTCAGAAGCTTTCATGTCGTGATCGGGAGCCTTCAAGGAACTTCAAACCAAATCCTTTATTATGTACACCCTGGGTAGACTGTTCTCATTCCTCTAACCATGACCGAGTACAAGTGTTAAGCTATGGTAAGTATTGTATGTTATCATCGCCCGTCAGGATTTAACCTGTTTCCAGAACGTTGTGTATATAACAATAAAGACGAGGCTAACAGTCCGAAAAATCGAAATAATACAAATTATTAAGCCTCCTCTTAAAACTCAGACTAATATGTTTGTATTTACCAACCCCTCTACACGAGAAGGATGTTACACAAGATCAATTTTGTTGTATCGTGAGGTGGAAGATACACAGATGAATGTTGTGCTTAACAGATTTATTAAACTCCAGCATCCGGTGCTAAACGGATACATACAAACAAATAAGTACAAACAATCAACAAGACAAACTCACACTAACAGAGGAGAGTCAGTTCGATATAGCCAACGCAGCAAGTCAGTCTGAATATCATTCAGCTAGTTAATCTACTTTAATCATAGGCTATTTTTATGGCTATGAGTCAGTCCATCTCGTAGATTGCTGAAGAGGTGTTAAATATATTTTAAGCAGAGTTTAAGCAGGTTTTAATTTAGAGTTTTCCTTCTAGATCAATTACTATGCCAAGATTATAGAGCCTACTCTGCCCCATTCAGTTTAACTCAGTCGGTAGAGCGTTTGAGTAGGAACCACAAAGTTCTGGATCCGATACTGGCCCTCGCCAACTCAGTGTATGAGTAGTCTAGGGATATGTGCGGTAAAGTGAGGAGCTGATGGTAGGTGTGGCGCAGATGCCAAAAACGATCTCCTTGGTCTAGCGCTAGTTAAAAGGTGATTGACTCCCTCGCTGTCTGACTGATACCGACAATAGGCCACTCGACGACTTTACTTCACCAATAGCTGGAGTAAAAATGATTGTATACATATCTTTCCTAAGAGTATTAGCGTTATGTGAAATGTAATTCGCTTAGTCCAGGATTTCAACTCATGTCACCATGTCTATTTCCTACGACGATAACCATTACGCTAAGAGCGCTTCAGAATTAGTAAGCAAGTTGTTTTGCGAATTCCTCAAAACGAAAACGAGGCAATTTCTGATTTTCAGAGAATTTATGTCGAATCTATTTTAATCCCTATATATATTTACCAACCCCTCCACACAAACAGGATGTGACACAAGGTCAATTTCTTAAGCGGAGTTTAACAGGTTTGAATTCAGAGTTTTTCCTAGACTGATTACCTAGTCATCGCTAAAGAGCCCAGTCTATCCTGCTATTTACCCATAGCTGGAGGGAGAATTGGATTCATACCTTACCAAAGGGTATTAGCCCCATGTGAAATGCAAACAGCTTCGTCGCGGAATTGAACTCGGGTCGACGAGCTCATTTCCATCGATTATAACCATTAGACCACGTGTCTCCATTTTAATCCTTATAAAGTCTAAAATGTTACACACTGAGCCACCGGAACCCCCCTCCAACATTGAAAATGATATAAAACTTTTTTAAAAAAGCATTTTTATTCGACTCGACATAAGAGAACTGGTATCTGACAGTGTGAGACAAACTGAATCCACTTGAGCTGGTTTGGTTCTGTTTGTTGAGTTTTACGGCATATCAGCCCGAGTAGGGTTATTTTTATCCGAAAATTTTGTTCTATTCCTGCTTGATGGGTATTCAAAAATTTGTCGATGTGTTTTCGAGTTTCCAATTACAGCCATATGAGTGAACAAACGCCGAAGGATTTCATGATTTGCTGAAAGAATTCAAATTATCATTGTTGGGTTTATCTTCTTTCTCCATTGTTCGTTGTCAATGGAATTCTTGTGTCTATTACGAAAACCATTTTCGACATTTTCTAGGCCGGAGCTAAATCGCAGGAATCGCCGTTCTATTGTTCGTTTGCCAAATGCTAAATTGGTGTTTCTCTCTGAGCCATTTGTATTGTGTTCTAATTTACAGAGTTTCACATGGAAAGTCGTGTTTTCTCCGCTGACAACATATTTCAATGATGACAAATCAAAGTTTGCAATGAACTAAGTATATGAATAATAAACAGAGAGAGACATACACAAGCACACACACACACACACACACACACACACACATACACACACACATACACACAAGCAACACACACATACACACAGCAAACACACACAACACACACACACACACACATACATATATATATATTATATATATAGGTCCGGTTTAGCTCAGTCGGTAGAACGTTCGGGTAGGAACCACAAGGCTCCAGGTTTGATAAAAGACATATTTACATCCAAAGGTAAATAGTTATGGAAATTTTCGTGAAAATCGGAACATTAATTGATTTTTCATATAATTTTTTAAGAATCCATTTTTTCGTAACTCGTTTTTGGCTACGTTAAAATTCAGTTGATTTAACGGTGCAAAAATGAAAATATTGTTTTTCAATCATAATTTCCATTATTTCCTAAAGCTGAAAAAACTTTCTAAAATCATCGGGAGTTTTTTTAAGGTTTCTTCTTTCGAAGGGAAAAAAATTTCCAGAAAATATTAATTTTTATGCAAGTTTCATTGTGTTAAATATAGGGGGGTAAAATTCACAGGGAAAATTGGTGGTACCAAGGATATTGTTATCATTTTTGTTACCTTCCAATTTTCAATTCTAAAATGAAATATATTGCCGATATTGACGTTTGTATATTGTCAGAATTTTGCAAGTAGTATGATTAATACATGGGAAATATATTGTTTGTGTATCATTTTTAATATATCAAACCACCAACATAATCCTGATAATTTCTATCGAACTCTGACAGTTATTTTGCTCCATATGTTGCTTATTCAATGGTTGTATGTAAAAGTACCAAATCTTAACTGATGTTGTTACTCCGCTTGTGAGCAAAAACCAAACTCTATTTTTGATACAAATAATGTTCAATATATGTAGAATAATAATTTAAAGGAAAAAGAAAATTATATGTAGTGCCACATTGTGATTTTTTCACTTATTGATCTTGCATTGAAAAAATCAGAAATCATTGATAACATGAAAAGGTTAACTTTATGGCTATTTTGATAACATTTTTGGATTCCTCAGGTCTAAAAACTTCTATAAACCAATTTTTAGGAGTAGGGGAGCTATAGAACACATTTTATAGACAAAAATAGATTACAAAATGGCGCCATTTTTCACCCCACCCCTCAAATTTCTCGAGTTTAAAATCGACATAACTCAGTGAATATTTCGAATTGGAAGCTCAAGTTTGGGGGATTGTCTAACTTTAAACTAGTCTACACCTATACAAAATTTCAGGAAAATTGAAGGGGGTGGACGACATGGCCCTGATGATTTGACATGGAATTACCCATATATATATATATATATATATATATATATATATAAAGGAGAGAAAGAGAGGGAAAGAAAGAGACAAAAAGTGGTAGATAGATAGAAAATGAAAAAAATGACTGTTGTACGAAAAACATGAAAGTACTCAATGCTCAATCAACAGAACGAAACAGAAATTATGATATTGCACTCTCTCCACACAATCCTCAGACAGTGAAAAAGTAATGTTGTGTAACCATATGAAATTCTATTTGCAGTGAAGAGAGTGCAATGTCCTAAGTTTTTTTCCAGATTATATATATATATATATATATATATATATATATATATATATATATATATATATATATATAAAGTCGTCGTCGGGCGGCCTTGTCGGTATCAGCCATGCAGCGAGGGGGTGTATCCCCTTTTCAATAGCGCTAGACCAAGGAGATTATTTTAGCGTCTGAGGTGGGGCGCCACACCTACCATCAGCTCCTTACATTACCGCACAGATCCCTGTGCTACTCATACGCTGAGTTGGCGAGGACCGGTATCAAACTAGGAACTTTGTGGTTTCTAGCCGAACGCTCTACCGACTGAGCTAATATTAAGGATTTGATATCCTGTAATTAAAGTTTCATGCGTTTAAAACCAAAACGGTGGCTTGTTTAGCGTTTATATAAAGATTATTTAAAAAATCTTAATTTCCAGATAAGCTTATATTAATAAGTTCCCTGGGAATAACTCGTTTCAAAATTTATTATGTCAAAGGAAAATATCATTAATAAAAAATATAAACATAAAAAACATATTACAGAATATAATGCATTACATTCAATTTTATACAATACAGTCGTAGTTTTCTTATTTAGAAGAGAACATTAAAAAATGAGGGTGTTTTGTTTTTGTGTTTTTCGAAGGTTCAAAGGAGATTGGGACGGATTAATGGAATTTTATCTCATTTCAGTGGTGGCGGGGAGGAAATGTATTTGATATACAAGGAAATTGAATTACGAGCGAAATAAATTAAATTTTTACAACTGTATATATATTATATATATATATATATATATATATATAGCTAATTTCTAAAGAAAAGATGAAAGTACAGAGTGTTCAATCAACAGAACTATATAAAAACTAAACTGATGAGAATGCACTCTTTTCACACAATAATCAAACAGCAAAAAGGGTCTGTTGTGTAACCATATGAAACTCTATTTACTGTGAAGAGAGTACAATATTCTTCGCTAGGATATATATATATATATATATATATATATATATATATATATATATATATATATATATATATATATATGGTCTCCGGATGGTCTTATGTACCCAAGCATTGTTGTAAAGCACTTGTAAGAAACTCTAGAAAATGATTGCTAGCAATTAAAATCGAATGGTTGAGATCTTAAAAACTAGTCTTGGTTTTTAAGATCTCAACCATTGGACTCATCTGATGATTGCATTACCATGAAACTTCAAGTTACGAGTTGTAACTATATATATATATATATATATATATATATATATAATATAAAATAATAAAATTCGAAGGCAATACAATGCGTAAAAAATAAAGACAAAAAGATGTTTATATGTCTAATCGATTTCAAAGCGAAGCTTTATCGTCAGAGACTTATTTCAGAAATGACGTGCTTATGTTTTTTTTTATTTGTGTGGTTATAATTTCTCTTCTTATTTCCTTTTCCTCTTTTTTTTCCTTCTTTCTTCTTCTCCTCCTTTATGAATGGGCGAATAACTGTAATTTCTTATTCTCTCTTTCTTTTTTTTTCTTTCTTAAAAGTTTGTTGAGAACAAGGCTGACATCCGGTAAGATGTTGCAATGTGTTGCAATGTGTAGCAACGGTGTGAGCATGTCATAATTTAAAACAAAAGTGAACAAATGAATAAAAACCGTTAATAGAAATTTTTTTTTTTTTTTTACATACTTAGCTTTTTTTCGCTTTCACCTTTCATTTCTTATTCTTTCTCCCTCTCTTTCTTTTTCTTTGTGTTATTTCTCTTCTTTTTCCTTTTTTTTTTTTTTTTCCCTTTATCCCCTTTGTTCTCTAATTTAAATTTTTTTTATAGTAAATAAGTAAATAAAAGATTATCTTAAATTATGTATTAGTATTGATAGAAAAAATAAATGATTCTTTATTATTATTATTTTTTTTTTTAAGAAAATATCTTTTATGAGTATTTTTTCTCTTTTTCTTTTAAACTTAAATAGATTAAATATTATATTAATTATATATTAAATATCATATAATAATTACATATTAGGATTGATGCAAAATTCAAAAACAATAAAAATAAAACAAACCATTCTCCCTTAAATTTCAAATAGATTAAATATCATAAATCAAATATTTGAATTACAAAAGGCATAATGTACTGCTTCAATTAATTATTTTATTTAACTATTTTATTTTTTTTCATTTTTTGTTGTTATTATTTATTTTTTTTTTTTTTCCCACTTTTCCTTAAATATTATTATAGTTCTAGACTGACCGTAATCTAAGAGGGTATTATGGTTTAAAGAAATAGTGTCATGGTTTAAAGAAATAATGTCATGTAAAGGAGTTAATAAGTATGTCAATATTGTTAAATTAATCGTAATTAATTTTTTTATATTTCTCTATTATCTTCTTTTCATTCTCAATATCCCATCACTATATATATATATATATTTAATTTTAATTTAAAAAAAAAAAAAAAAAAAAAAAAAGGCTATATATGAAACGTGTAAATTTAGTTAATCGTGTATTCTGAGTTTAATTCTAATCTATTGATAGTTGGTAGGTTTAAAAATTTAAGATAGGGAAAATTATATATATATGAAAGAACATGTGTACTAAATAAACTAAAACCTATATGGAACGTGTAAATTTAGTTAATTATGTATTCTGTGTTTAATTCTAATCTATGTTTATATTAGGACCTAATTTAGCTATTATAAACTTTCTCTAATTCTGAGATTACAATGTTGCGTATTAGCCTCTATCTTAACTGAAAAATTTCAGAATAAGAATAAATAATACAACAAAAGAATGAAAAAAAATAAAAGTTAAATAAAATATATAATTGAAGCAGTACATTATGCCTTTTGTAATTCATTTGATTTATGATATTTAATCTATTTGAAATTTAAGGGGAGAATGGTTTGTTTTTTATTTTTATTGTTTTGAATTTTGCATCAATCCTAATATGTAATTATTATATGATATTTTAATATATATTAATTAATTTTAATCTATTTAAGTTTAAAAGAAAAGAGAAAAAGTACTCATAAAAGATATTTTCTTAAAAAAAAAAATAATAATAATAAGATCATTTATTTTTTCTATCAATACTAATACATAATTTAAGATAATCTTTATTTACTTATTTACTATAAAAAAATAATTTAAATTAGAGAACAAGGGATAAAGGGGAAAAAAAAAGGAAAAAGAAGAGAAATAAACAAAAAGAAAGAGAGGGAGAAGAATAAGAAATGAAAGGTGAAGCGAAACAAAAGCTAAGTATGTAAAAAAAAAAAAATTTTTTATTAAGGTTTTATTCATTTGTTCACTTTTTGTTTTTGAAATTATGACATGCTCACACGTTGCTACACATTGCAACATCTTGGATGTCAGCCTTGTTCTCAACAAACTTTTAAGAAAGAAAAAAAGAAAGAGAGAAATAAGAATTTACAGTTATTCGCCATTCATAAAGAGGAGAAGAAGAAAGAGAGGAAAAAAAGGAGAGGAAAAGGAAATAAGAAGAGAAATTATAACCACAAAATAAAAAAAACATAAGCAGTCATTTCTGAATAAGTCTCTGACGATTAAAGCTTCGCTTTGAAATCGATTAGACATATAACATCTTTTTGTTTTATTTTTTACGCATTGTATTGCTTCGAATTTTATTATTTTATAACATACTTAACAATGCTTCAAGCAAATTCAATTACTTTTATATATATATTATATATAATATATATATATATATATATATTATATATATATATATATATTTGTTAATTCTTTGTTAGTATTGGAAATGATAATAATTACTTCTTTAAGAGCTGTATTTATTTATTTATAGTTTACAATACATTTAAAAGTCTGTTTTACCAATGATTTCGGAACATCATTTTAGGTATTGTTTCGTCATCAGAAACGTTCACTTTTGAAAAAATCCAAATATATATATATATTATATATTATATATATATATATATATATATATATAATGAGAAGTAAACAACAATGTTTTTGATATGGCTTTTTTAGCCGACAATTTTTGGTAGAATATAAGCTTATGAAGTCATTATCTAATTTTTGAAAATTAATTAATTGCTATTAATGAACTAGGCGGGCATACCCTGGTCTCAGAATGGTCTTATGTACCAAGCATTGTTGTAAAGCACTTGTAAGAAACTCTAGAAAATGATTGGTTAGCAATAAATGAACAGTTTGCAATGAACAAAGTATTATATGTAATTTATAATTTTAAGAGTATTTTTCCATCCCCTTTTTAGTTATTCATTTTATAATTGAAATAAAATTGCATTCCATTTACCTTTTTTCTATAATACTTATAATTATGTTGTGTAATAAGTGTTTCACTGATATTAGATTGGAAATAATTCCAACTAATATGTAAAGGAGAAAAGAAACGAAAGACATGTCTAAGAGAATTTTAAAAAGGTTTAAAAATCGAGAGAGACATAATTAAAGCAAAAGAAAAAACCAAAGTAAAAGGGAAGAAATAAAAGAAAAAGACCAAAACTGAAACAGAAAGAATGAAAAATAACAGAAAAATATAGGAAAGAGAAAGAAAGAGAGAAGAGAGAAAAGAAAGAAAGAAAGGCATAAAGAAATTAAAAAGAAACAATTATGAAAAAGTAGAAAGAAAGAACGAAAGAAAGAAAGAAAGAAGAAAGAGATAAAGGAAATAAAAAGAAAAGGAAAGTCAGAAAGAAAAGTTATAATAAAGAATACAAAAAGAAAGATACAAAAGGAAATACAAAAAGAAGAAAAAGAGACAATAGAAACAAAGACAATAGAAAACAAAGAAAGAAGAAAGAAAGAAAGAAAGGACATAGTTTTGTGTGTCGAAGTTGTTAAAATACTTTTTTTGAGGTACTAACGTTTGAAATATTGTGAATGTTTTTGTAATATTGTCAAGAGTTGAAAAAAAATGGATGTGTAAGTGCTGGAAGTTTTTTTTTTCGACATTGTTAAATATTGTTTTGAGTAGAGATAGAAAATAGAGACAGGTGTTTATGTTATGAGAGAAAAATAGAGACAGGGTGTGTATGTTATGAGAGAAGGAAGAGAGGAAAGACTAAAGAAATGTGCCCCCCCCCCGAATATATACAGAAAGCGAAGGAAAAGGACGCCATGGGAGTGATAAATTGTTGCAGACAGATTTTAGCAGTAATTGTTAGCAATGAATGTGCACCTTCCCAGCCCCCCAGCCCCGTCACGGATGTTTTGTGTGGCATCATTCCAACTTTGTGATAACTTGAAAGGGAAAATGAAATAATAATAATAATAAAAAACAGAAAAAGAAAAAAAGTTTAGCTATGGAAAATAAACAAGAAATATGTTAGTTATTTACTAAATAATTTACTGTGTCGCTTTTTGGTATTTTCGTATCACATATCGTCACCACTACGATTCCTCGAGAGCATCTAACAGCTCTGCTCAGGATCATCTAAACATCCACAGGAGTGACGTTTCTACTAATATCAAAGTCCTTGAACAGACCAGAATCATCCGCATAGAGACTACGCAAGTTCCAACTACGGACAAACGGACATAAAGCACAGGAGGGAGAACACAACACAATTCCATCAAACAATAAATAAAGACAGAGATAATTCCGGGAGTAGCACTCGAGTGTATCAGGCGAGTCGGCATCTCACAGTTCTGCGAGGTTTGTCATTTTCACGACTTTGGTAAGGGTGTTGGATTTAAAGGGGTATTATAATAAGTTAGAAGGTTTAGGGACCTACCACATGGGTACTATAAGTACAATAATATTCCGACAAAGGAGTTGTGAAGTGTAACAAACAGACCTTAATACATGAGCAATAGACTACATTTAAGGAATACATATACACAATACACGTATACAAAATCTCTATGAATAATGGAGATTCACTTCCGGTTTTTGTCTGTAACAAAAACTACGTCAATGCTTACGTCACAACCTAAATCGTCAATAAAAATAGAATAAATACACTCAAATTTGAGCATGTAATGTTAAACAATCTCATTGGTTTTTTAAACAAGTTTTAATAAATACGTACCTGGTATTATCTATCTATATATAGTTTGTTTTATTTTAATTTATATTTAAAGTTTCAGAATAAGTTCCATTTCAAATTTTTCAATTTTTTACTCTTTGATAATTTATTTTATTTTTTACTCCTTTAATAATTTGATAATTTTTACTTTACTTATGATACACATTTTCTCTGATATTAAATTTCAACTACCATCCCCAGGCAATATTTATTTTACGTCGCCCAGAGGGGTTTTTTTATTTTGCTGGTAGAGTATAAATGAATACATATAAGATAGAGATGTTATAAGGAATATACATAAATGTTTTTAGAAAGAAAGTAGGAGTTGGCCTTTGTCCGTAGAGAAGTGATGGAGAGTCATGCAGTATGTACTTACCTTAGGCTGCGGCACAAACCCCATAACACAAAAGGTATAGCGTATGTTTGTACTAATGTCTCCTGCTGCTGTCCGGAGAAAAAAAGGGTTCAGAACTTTGGCGCTCTACCTGTGAATAGTGACGCTACGTAGGACGACCTTTCAGGCTGGGGTAGAATCAAAAAAGGGAAGATATTTCCTTTCCCAAAAAACCCCCAAAAAGAACAGGACAGCAATCGTACAAGGTGATCCAGAGTGCGTAATTATGCTCACGTTAAAAAAGTATAGCTTTTGACTCAGACTTTGAAAGCTAACGAAAATACCAGGATTCTGCGTGCTGTCTGAACAAATTCTGGAAACCAAAAAAAGCAACTGTAGGTATACTTTTTTTTTTTCCTTTCCAAAATCACACAAACCATCGCAAGGTAATGAATGTTTACTTAATTCCGATATTCTGGTTGTGTGTGGTATTGTTTGGTTTTGTTAAATTTTTTCTAAATAACTTTGATAAACGTTGATCTTGTCTTTTCCCCGTCTGTTTTAATATTAAAACAGGGGATTTATGAAGCAGATTTGTCTGTGAAATCAGTTGTGGTGGTTTCTTCCAGAGAGAGATAATTTGCAGCCGAGCGGCTCTTGAAGGATTGAGTACTCGGCTTGACCTCAGATCGTGATCCTTCCTTCATGGGGATACCGTGAGAATCGCGTGGAGGAAGATTCCTCTTCCAGTTTAGATTTAGAAAGAGAGTTCAGTTCAGTACTCGGTAAGGTGGTTAAGTCGTTCTAAGCGCACCTGGCGTCTCAACTTGCGCTAAGTTAGTCTGTGGGGATTTCGGAATAAATATTCTGATCTAAGCAATCGAAAGTCTTGGGTTATTAATCTGAAAAAACTACCATGAGACAGGCTTCTTGATAACAGAGAAATACCCCAATGGAATGACCAGACACCGAAATCCCAAGAGAATTCCCAGACGCTAAAGAACGTAACGATAGCAAAGATAAGCACAAGAGAATAATAGAAGTAACGAGAGTTACATACAACAGTTGGTTGCATACCTTCTATTACGGTAGGAGAGAGTATTCTATTTAGAGGTCTCATACGGTTGAGTTGCCATGTCTTTCAGTATTAAATTATTGATTTACATTACTTAATTGTTTGGAAAATACGTTTCTAGGTATTTGATTTCATCATTGTCACCCACAATTTGTCATGTTAGGATCGACAACGCAGATTCTCCACTCAACGCTCTGCTTTTCTCTCTCTCCCCACCTCTCTCTCTCTCTAATAATCTTTCTCTCTCTCTCTCCTCTCTCTCTCTCCTCTCCACATTCTCCATGCATCCATTCATTCATCGCTCCTGCAAGTTCCCCTCACGACATTAGTGTCGGACAGAGTTGAGCAATGTTAAATGGTTTGCGGTTACACACTAAATATGGTGGAGCATGTGTGTTTCCACAGAAACTTTTCTTTTCTTCATATTTACCAATCCAACGCCATACAAAACCATCCATACATTTCTTTTTATCCACATAAATCCGTTGTTTTTTCTTAATAATCTTCACAGTCCTGAACGAAAGGTTCCATTGAAACCGAAACTGTTCTAAACATTGACTTAAAATTTCCGTCCATTCAAACATTCCCGTGTTTGTTTCTACATTTTCTCCACATACTGATAGAATAGAATAGATAGATAGATAGATAGAGGTCACCGCAAAAATAGTATATCAGTTTATTATTATTATCAATTATTACATTTTTTGTATTTTGTTATCTGGTCTTCTTATTTAAATTCATTTGTGTTTTTTCATTAATTGCTTTTATCTTTTTATTTTTATATCCTTCCGTACTCAAATTATCATATTATTTTTATTGTATCCTTATACTATATAATCCGGGCAAGTCGGGAAGATACAATGAAAAATACATAAACAAATAAAATAAATTATCAAGGGTAATAGAAATTGAAAATGATTAGATAAAAAGGACATATATAACTTAGATACTACTCAATATCTATTTTTCATTAATTATTCTTTCATTATTTTATCTTATTATTAATAATTAATCTCTCATATATTTTATCAACGAGACAACTCAGAGAGAATAAACTCAAGCTGACAATGGTAAGCAAACCCCTTACATTTTTATCAAAATGTTCCCATAAACATGTGTTACATTAATCTATGCTGATAGGAAGAATGATAAGAAAAGAAAGTATAAGAATGGATAATAAAAGTGAATTTAATCAATATCAACTTACACATTGTGTTCAGTCAGTTTATCTTTGTGTAAACACGATTCAACACTATTTAATTTATTAAATAAAACAAATGAAAATGAAATAATAATATAGAAAAATGTAAAAAATATTCACCGTACACATTTTCTATATTATTAATTTCTATTTCTATATTATTTTATGTTCATTTCATCCCCTGTATGCAAGATTTCAAATTTTTACATGGCGCCTTTTTTGTTTGTTCTTGAAAACTTCTTCCCAATTTTCACAGAAAGTATGTAGATTTTTAAATTTAGTGAAAACATAATCCAAACGTAAGTTCCAAGAAAGAATAGGTGAAGGTTTGTTTCATTGATTTCCCAACATTTTTCCCAGGCTATTACGTATTTTTAATTTACATTAAAATTGGTTTAAATTTGCGTTGTGGCATTTTTTCTTCGTTATTTTTAGCCAACATCAATCAAGAATGACAATCAGTAACTTTTATTTAATAATCTCCTCCATTGCAAAACTTAGTGCCTGTGGCTGAACTGCAAAACGAAAAGGAGAAAAATGTTCCACTTAATAAGGAAAGAAAATGACGTACGCTAAAGTTCGCTAAGATCCATGCTAAAAAAGACATCTTTTTTTTCTTTCAGCAAATATATTTATTGTCAGATATAAAATACAAAAAAAAATTCATTTAAGTCACACTTGAAAAAATAAGCCACAGAAAATAACGTGGATTACCATACTAGAAAAATCAGTTATAACTGTTGATAGGAAAAACCGGGAAGAAAAAATACGAAAAGGTGTTTACCTTCGATTCTGGGCGTGGACATTAGTCACACTTGTCGGATATTTTTTATATGTTTGTTAGTCATGCTTATGTAAATTGCTCTTTCATTTTGATTGGTTAACCCTTTATAATTAACCCTTCTCTCTTGTGCGTGTTGGCAGGTATATTTTCTCAACTAAATTTTGCTGTCAGTAGGCAGACACACTCCCTTTACCAGACCTACGGAATTTTTTAGGGTCGCCATGAGACATGATTGCAACCTTTTATTACCTTCTGATCAGCGAAGTTTGTTTTCGTTATTTTCCCGCTTACGCAGCTCGAAGCCACTTTTTCGTGGGTCGCCACTCCTTCAAATGGAGAATTTGCCGTATTATTTTGCCATTTTCTCGCGATAACAAGTGAAATTAGCCATTGAATTTTTATCATCAGCTTAAAATCTACATTACGTTATATCCTGTACCAAAATAAAGCCCGTGTCCGTTGAGGTGGTAGAATACGTGGAGTACACTTCTGCATAGGGTAAGGCCCCCTCCACACAGCACACACCACCATGTGGCCCCCCTGCAGGCTGTGGGTGGCAACCCTGAGGCTATTGCTACGAATCCTCAACGTGGCATAAGCAGTGCCATCACATGTATTCCACTTGGCCAACTGCGGGCGAGTCCCGGGCGGGCTTGTGGAGAGACAGCTCCGCGCCCCGATCAATTGCTCTGGTCACATCAAAGCCCTAGAACCTATAATAATTGTCCCGACCGTATTGCTCTCATGGTAAGCCCTTCGACTATTTTTATCATACTATGCTATATTAAGTGTTGCTAAGAGTCTTACGATGCCTGAGAGTGACACTAAACTGCATCTAGGTGAGGTTTTAAATATGGAGCTCTGGGAGAGTGTGAGTAGCCTTTACAATTCCCATCACTACACGTTTGTAGTCCCTGAGGTTCCAACAACTCACAACAACGTATAATATATATATAATATATATACATATATATAATATCATCAAAAGTTACTAAGGCCCCAAACGGTTTTTTTTCATTGCAAGTTTGAGAATAAGTGACGTTAATCCACATATCGTTAAATAGAGACATTTATAATTGTAGAAAGGATTTTCTCTCCAACGGTTTCGGGGTTACAAGGTACACCTTCCAGCGAAAACTCCTGAGGAAAGGTTACCTTGAACACCGAAACCGCTGTAGAGACGAAAACTTTTACAACTATATATATATATATATAATATATATAATATATATTATATATTATAATAAAATAAAATAGATAAGGGTTTGTACAATTCTATTTTATTTGATGAAAAGAGAACAGTCCAACAACCATTTGGGTTTCATGCAGCGTAATTCACAGAACACATTCTTCAAGGTGCGTTGTTTAAAATTTCTGGCACACCTTTGCATTGCTTGGTACACATTTGCATTTTGGCACACCGTTTCCACTAAAGCTGAAACAGTGACAATCCCAACTAATAATATTATATAATATATATATATAATAATTATATATATATATTGGTTTATATATCAAAATTGATTTTAAAAACAAAGTTACAAATTATTTATAAAAATGAGATACCCAATAAGTATGACTAAAAACAAAACGTTTTTACAAGTAAAACCCGGGTTGACATGCCATAAAAAATACAACCAACCACCAACCACAACTCAACAAACCACCAACCAATAGAATTTAACTCTCAGAAAAATTTGAAAAATTCCAAGAATGTTATTAACTATAAACTGAAACTCTACATGATATAGAAGAAGATACAATATCAATTAGAACAGAACATGTAATGAGCAATGAAAAAGTAATTACAGATTCAACCCATCTTAGAATAGCTTTCTTTATCACTAAACCAGTTCGTTGTTAAAATTTTCAACCCATAGCGCATTGATTTTCTATCCTGAACAGCACCATCCCGACAGTACACATGAAAAGCTCTCTATGTATCAATTATGATTCATCAGTTTTCTAAAGAAAAAAAACGTTTCAACTGCAAACATTTGCACTGGTCAAACCATGATCATAACTGATTCATATATTCAATAAATGATAAGATATTCAGATGAAGCTACCATTACACTTTCCTGGCGTTCACTTGCACCACAGAGGTGTGATAGTTGTGTAATGTGGAAGTTATATTCAACTGTACCTTGTGTAATATATCTCTACTTTAAGTATTTATTCTTTGCTTTTGTCTGATAAATTTTTAAAATATGAAGGAACGTTGTCTGTGGTGGTTCAGACGTCTAGTGAAAGTAGAATTGCAGATGGCTACCACATACACTCTATTATATATGTAGATAGGTGAAGTACAGATCACCTTGTTCAGCCAGCACACAGAGCAGATCACGCTATTGTACTTATACACAATTATCTATTTATTTGGTGGGGTTACTTACTCTTGTGCAAGATGTTGCAGTCGCGTACTCGGTTGCTCCACCTCCAGATAAGTACTCATCTAAAAATCTAATTTTTGTAAAAGTTTTCCACCCTGTATTCATAGACGTATATGATATTTGCTAACACTCTGTTTCCATTCTTTTTCCCATATGATCCTTGCCTGCTTATCAACCAATTTTTTTTCCCAAAAAGTTACATGTACGAATACGAATCAGTGATATTTCACGTGTTTCGTTAATACACAACGACTAGTTAGGAATTCGTTAATTGACTATTCCTGAGCTTAAAGAAAGAACCATGCGGCTAAATATGTAACATTTCAACCTGTACTGTACCCTAAAATTGGCAACAACCATCATGTATCATTCTACATGTTTGTCAAAAGCTCCCTGTACAGCGTCCTACAAATTGGTTTATAGAGGTTGATTGGTCTTCGTTGGTTGGATTTTACGCATGTAAACCCTCGAGTTAATTTTCATGAAGACGTTTTTGTTTTATTCATTTGTTGTTGGGCATTCAATTGCTTGTAAACTCATTTTAAAACAACTTTTTATTATCAACCTATATATTTGGACCTAACAGGACTACCATTCGGGTTTAGGGGAAACTGGAGATTAATGGCCATGAAAGGGGATACTCCATCTTCTCACAGCTTCTAGAATTTGGATTCCTTTTACGATTTTTAGTAGCCATTCTTAGCTCAAGCAGAGCGCTTGTCAAGCGAAGATCCTTGGTAAGAATCCTTTGGTTGTTCCTGTGCTCCTATCTTGCAATTCCTTTGATTAATGATTGTAAATGACCTCTCTCACTGTATTCAAACCAGCCACAGCACTGCGGCGTTTGATGGCTGAGGTTTAGACCACCTGACTCGCTTAGTCTATAAATTCCAAGTGGTTATTATTTAGCACGGCTTATATCAAGAATAATCCAACAACCGTCAATACTAGATGAAGTATTAATAATACGTTAAGACTAAGACGACCAAGCCAGGCTATCTGGCACAACAATATTGATAAAAATGGTTGGGGCTTAGCTCTAAAGCAATACGGTCCGGACAATCGTTATAGGTACTAGGCTTGACATGACGAGCTCCGTCTAGCCTATGTTGGGACAAGATAAAGGCTGCCATGTCTTGTATGCTCAGCCACAGTCACCTCCCTTTACGCCACGGGTCAATCACCCGACGGCCAACAGGTGTTTTTAGAGGTAAAAGACTTACATAACATATATGTGTGAGAAGGTAGACAAACACCGGGATTGTTGTAGAAAATGCGATATTTATCTGTAGGTAGTGATCTCGACGTGTTAAACGTTTCGGTCTGTTAACCTTCCACGGACGTTGGAGTGAGTTCTTTGCTTTTAATTTCCCCAACCAAAAGACGGACTCTACAAACAGCTATGATAATAAAGCGGCAGCAGATGACACTTACAGAAAAATAAAAAACAAATAACTAAATAAATGCACCACACACACACTCATAACTAATCTATACCATTCACTATGATTCACATGGCTTGCTACATCTTCAAACCAAGTCGTTAAGACCCACCTAACCTCAACCACAACACCTGTGGTGTCATTATCAGACACCTTACTTGCACACACCCTACCTGAGAAGAGAGAGGAGAGAGAGAGAGAGGAGAAATTCCTACTACCAACCTCTGCCTCCACACAAGACAATTGACCACACCTACCTGATTCCCACCTCCTAATCACCAATATGAAATTGTTACCACTGAAGCAAGAAATCATATCCAACGTCCTGAAGAATGTCTAACCAGACTGAAAAAGTTATAAAACATCCGACATCACTACTTACAATACACATCCATTTCTCTACAACATTCCCGCTGTTGTGTCTACCTTTCTCCACAATATAAGTAGAAACACTAATCTGAAAGTACGAACGGCACCTGAAGAAGGCGCGCGTTATGGCGACCAAACATTGGTGAGTATAACAGCCAGATTAACGTAATATTCCGAATCGCGTAGATAATGTAATACGCCCTTGATATTCATAGCAGTTTATCTTTTATTATAATGAATCTGGGATCCACGATGGAGACAGAAACGAAAAAGTGGAAGAACGTCCAGGCATAGAAGTTTTAGCTTATCCACACACTGGGACATGGGTAGTTGGGCATACCGGAGCAACAGCAAGGAATTGCATTAGCCTTGACAATTCAAAGACAAATCAGTTTATGTCGTTCATCAGTGTAATTGGTTTCGGAAGTTTGAAATACTTCCGCTGAAAAATATTTCGGTACCATTATAGTATGTGGCCTAGCAAATCCAATGTCTCTCTTATTAGATATGTCCTAGCAAATCATGTCTCTCTTGTGAATGGACCTACGAAATCATTCTCTCTTATAGTATGTGGCCTATCAAATCAATGTCTCTCTTGTGTATGTGCCGTACAAAATCATGTCCTCTATAAGTAAGTGGCCTAGCCAAATCATGTCTCTCTTATAGTAGTGGCCTACGAACAATCATGTCTCTCTTATAATATCTGGCCCTAGCGAAATGATCTCTCTTTATGTATTGGCCTAGCAAATCATGTCTCTCTTATAGTATGTGGCCTAGCAAGATCAGTCCTCTCTTGTAACAGGACCCTACCAAAATCGTGTATCTTTGTACTAGTAGCGGCCTACAATCATGTCTCTCTTGTTGTATGTGGCCTACGAAATCAGTCTCTCTACTAAAAAAACATATTATACAGGTTATTGTTAATGTACCCATATAACCCTCGTTGGGTAGATACACAAAGAGTTCTTATATGATGAGAGAGTAGAGGCAACAAAGAGAGATAGAAGATACTCTACTTGGTTTTTCTCGTTCTAAGTCGCCATCTTAGATCTTTACTTCTTCTTTCTCTTCTATCTCGGCTATTGATGTGATTGCCGAGTTTGGTTCTCTTTACTTTATATCTCCGTTGGTCTTCAACTTGTTGTTTCTTTCTAATTGTCTGCCGGTCTCTAAACTAACGACCATGCGTTTAGTCATGTTAATAAACTAATCACAAGATTTATGCTTTGACAAAGTTTTAATTAGCCCTTTCTAACTCATCGCGCAACAGTGGGTCCAAGACATGTTCACGTCCGTGCCGCGTTACATTCTAGATGAAACGAAAACCAAACAGTCAATCCGTGACGTGCGAGATCCCCTTTTACTAAAGGTCGTGTTTTCCCACAGAAACTGCCGCCTACGTGCTGATTGAAAATCCCTATCACAGAGCTGTCAATGATTATTTGCATACATTAATAATAAACAACTGCTAAACACAACCCTAACCCTAACCCTAAATCCTAAACCCTATTTCAGAATTTTAGAAATATTTTAAATTAAATAGATCTACTGATTCAATGTGAAAAATGGATAATTTTTTTTCATATTTCTTAATTACTATATACAGTTAGTGACTGAATTGCATTTCTTGAAATGAATATTTGTGAAAAATATTAGGTTCAATAAATGCTACTATTATATCTTAAACAATACTCTAACGAAGAGAGGACACATTGAACACGGGTACGGCCATTATAATATATTATATATAATATAATATATATATATATAATGATTACTAACGGATATGGTAGAACCACTTGCATGTCTTATTGCAGGTATGGCATTCCAAGTCAACCGAAGACGATGGCCAAACCAATGAAGATTTCGCACGAAAACTGAAATAGACCCAGTAAGAGAATAATTAAGAAGCAATGTGCAATTCCTAGTTCGGTTTTGATAGATTCAAAGAGAATATAGCGGCGAACCATTACGAGAAGTATAACAATCCAAGATGATTTTAAAAGTTGCATGCGTAAAAATAGGAAATTCCGGTGTCATTATTCAGCATGAAAGTTAAACTTTTTAGTCTACGAATCGTAACATCTGTTTGAATTATGTTCAGGAAACCAGGATGATCAGGTATATCAATGTTATATATAGAATGAAAAACAATGGTTGTTGGTGGTTGGTTGTTGGTTGAATTTTGCAGGATTTCAATCCTGGGTTATTTTAAGTTGAGGGTGTTTTCGTTTTTATTATTTCTGTTAGGTAATCAATATTTTAATACACTTTTAAAACTCATTTTTATCTTATTCAAAACAATGATGGACCCTAATAGTACTATCCATCCCCATCAGAGTGGAGATGGGGGAAATGTAACCTCACCATTACATAAAGTTTAACCAAATGAGAACGAACAATAGATGATTAACTGTTATATTTCTATGGGAATAGATGTATTTTTCTCGGATTTTTTTTTAGATGAGGCTTGATAATTAGTATTATTTGGACTATTGGCTCCTCATTGTTATCCTGTACAAACGTTTCGGCTGATGAGCCTTCGGCCTTCTTTAAAGNCTTCTTTAGGTATTTCTTGGCGGACTTGTGAACCTTCTCGGACTCAGGAACCATCTCGGACCTGGGAACCTTTTCGAACTCAAGAACTGTCTTGTCGTAATCGGGAGCCATCACGGAACTTTGAACCTAACCCTTTATTCAGTCCACGGGGGTATTCTGTTCTCATTCCGCTAACCATAGCTGGAGTATAGGTGTTAAGCCGTGTTAATTATTATTCTATGTTACTGCTGCCCTTGACCAGAATTGAACCTGCAGTCTAGAGATAACTGTCACTTAGAAGTGTCTTAACCTAACTCCTTTATCCACTAGGCTATGTGTCCAATTTTATTTTTGCTCAAAAATGTCTCTGTGTCAAATTTACGTTATCATTTATTTATTCATTTATCTGATGAATATAATCTATGGATTTTGATTTTTCTATGCAATCTATGATGAAGACTTTAAATGATTTGGAAGATAATTTTTTTGTTGTTGGTTTGTTTGTTTTAGTTTTTGTTTTATCATGAGTTAAAGTTTGCAAACCAACTCACAGCAACGCGGTAGTTCACACAGAGAAAAATCAATCTCAACAAATTTAATGATCGAGACATGCTTGTCTGACTTTGATAATCTCTGATGTGAAAAGGAAAAGTTTAGTTTGACAGAAATGAGGATAAAAGTCTTGTCTTATAATTCATTTGTTTTCTCATTTGTCTGTGGCGTACAAAACAAGATGTCGGCGATATGTCAGTTGAAAATATGGCCGAACGAATTACTGGATATGATTTCGTATTCGGGGTGTCTACAGTCGTGGTGTAGACGATACAATTTGGAATAATGGCGAAGCCCAAGGCAGTCATTGGGGTGGAAAAATGATAAAAACTTATGAAAAACAAAGAACAAAGAAGCTTGAATTTATAGAGACAAATTTGTGTCCAAACGTATTCATTCTTTCTCTCTCTCTCTCTATATATATATATATATATATATATATATATATATATATATATATATATAAAACAGGAAAATATATATGTGCATGTGTAAAAATACTTGTAGATTATGAATGCGTGTGTGCAAAGAACTGTAGATTATATATATATATATATATATATATATATATATATATATATATATATATATTCAGATGGATAGAATCATTTGACTGAAAAATTTTGAAAGAGTTATATCTTTGAAAGTATAATCTATGTTCGACCAACTTGTTTGATGTGTAGGTACCAAATTATATATAATATATATATATATATTATATATATATATATATATTATATATATAATATATATATATAAGTTTTTAGGAAAAAAAAAACCAAAAACAAAAGATGTTATTAGTTTGCTGCCAGATTTGTTTCGACCTTTTAATAAAGCGGTCTTTTTCAAAGCAACTGTATTTATGAGGAAAGACAGAATAAATAAACCGTTAATTACGAGGTACGAACAAACGCTTCGTTCAGGGCCGGAATTTTTAATATTTTTATAATATTAATTAAATTAAATATAATATATATATATAATATATATATATATATATATATATATATATATATATTGCTTAGGAAGAAATAGAAATGAATCGACAGTATGTAGAAAAAAACATTAAATAGATGAGAAAAATAAGTGTTAAGGAAAATAAATTATTCATGTTTGAAAAACATTAAGGCATTCAATGTGCACTGATGAATGTAAGTTTTTGCTGGTTGACCAACACTGATGTGTCCATGTATAGAATTCAACAAAAGTACATAGTTTAAGTTTGTCCCAGCATTAGTTACATTGTTTGATATATATATATATATATATATATATATATATATATATATATATATATAGGTGTATGATATCAAGTGTTTCCCTGTAATAGTAAAACAGGACTGGTCCATATATATATATATATATATATATATATAATATAGGAAAGAATTGGTGCATCAAGGGTTGCCACAAACACAATCAACGACCGACCTCAGAAATTTTGAATTCAGAGTTATCCCTCTCCTAGACTGGTTACCTACCCAAGGCTGAAGGGCCCAGTCTGCCCAACTATTTAACCCATAGCTGGAGGGAATTTGAATGCAGAGTTATCCCTCTCCTAGACTGGTTACCTACCCAAGGCTGAAGGGTCCAGTCTGCCCAAGTATTTAACCCATAGCTGGAGGGAATTTTGAATGCAGAGTTATCCCTCTCCTAGACTGGTTACCTACCCAAGGCTGAAGGGTCCAGTCTGCCAACTATTTAACCCATAGCTGGAGGGAATTTGAATGCAGAGTTATCCCTCTCCTAGACTGGTTACCTACCCAAGGCTGAAGGGCCCAGTCTGCCCAAGTATTTAACCCATAGCTGGAGGGAATTTGAATTCAGAGTTATCCCTCTCCTAGACTGGTTACCTACCCAAGGCTGAAGGGTCCAGTCTGCCCAACTATTTAACCCATAGCTGGAGGAATTTGAATGCAGAGTTATCCCTCTCCTAGACTGGTTACCTACCAAGGCTGAAGGTCCAGTCTGCCCAACTATTTAACCCATAGCTGGAGGGAATTTGAATGCAGAGTTATCCCTCTCCTAGACTGGTTACCTACCCAAGGCTGAAGGGCCCAGTCTGCCCAAGTATTTAACCCATAGCTGGAGGGAATTTGAATTCAGAGTTATCCCTCTCCTAGACTGGTTACCTACCCAAGGCTGAAGGGTCCAGTCTGCCCAACTATTTAACCCATAGCTGGAGGGAATTTGAATGCAGAGTTATCCCTCTCCTAGACTGGTTACCTACCCAAGGCTGAAGGGTCCAGTCTGCCCAACTATTTAACCCATAGCTGGAGGAATTTGAATGCAGAGTTATCCCTCTCCTAGACTGGTTACCTACCCAAGGCTGAAGGGCCCAGTCTGCCCAACTATTTAACCCATAGCTGGAGGGAATTTGAATGCAGAGTTATCCCTCTCCTAGACTGGTTACCTACCCAAGGCTGAAGGGTCCAGTCTGCCCAACTATTTAACCCATAGCTGGAGGGAATTTGAATGCAGAGTTATCCCTCTCCTAGACTGGTTACCTACCCAAGGCTGAAGGGCCCAGTCTGCCCAAGTATTTAACCCATAGCTGGAGGGAATTTGAATTCAGAGTTATCCCTCTCCTAGACTGGTTACCTACCCAAGGCTGAAGGGAACAGTCTGTCCTACAATTTAAGCCATAGCTGGAGGGAGAATATATGGATTCATACTTTTCCCAAGGGTATTAGCGCTATGTGAAATGCCAACAGCTTCGTCTAGGAATTGAACTCTAATCGACGAGTCCATTTTCCACGACTCTAACCACTAGCCCACGCGCCTCAATATAATAATTCACCATATAATTGATGCACCAATTCTTTCCTATCGACTGTGCCAAAAAGTGTGGAATGGTCCAACACAAGCCTTCACCACTATAAACACTGTGTGGATGTTCATTTTATGAACCCTAATGCGTCGAAAATCGATGAGAGAGTCCATCATATATATATATATATATATACAGGTACAAAATATATCTCAAATATATATATATAATATATATATATATATATATGTGTGTGTGTGTGTGGTGTTGTGTGTGTGTGTGTGTGTGTGTGTTATATATGTCTATAATATTTTTTTTGATTTAGCGTGAAGCATGGGTAAAATGTGAAATAAATGAGAAACTAGGTTTATATGTTATATGTTAACTTCTTTTTTATATCATCCAATATTTCGAGAAAATGGTCCCTTTTTTACAAGGATTTTTAGACAACACACACACGCACACACGACACACACACACACACCACACACACACACATACATTTATATATATATACATATACTATAAAAATGGGTACAAGAGATAACCTACTCGAGTTTCACCATAAGGATCTTCAGGGTTAAATCCACTGAATTAATCGAGACACCGATTGATAGCAGTCGATTTCACGTGTGTGTTCATTGCATTAAACTGTTCGTTGCAAAGGAACACTGACTTTCGATTCAAAAAGATCTCACACCGGAAGTTGATTTTGTAAGGTTCAAAATGTAACCAATAAGTTAGAATCGATTTGTGTTAATGTATTTACCAGGATGCGGCTGTCTAACAACTGTATGGGTCATAATGTTTAAAAGCGGTTTCATATTTTATATAGATAGAAATATAAATATAACGTTATATATATATATATTATATATATATATATATATTATATATATATATATATATAAAACTAATATATAAAAAAAAACTAAAGTAACTATATTCAGAATTACTTCCTCCCGGAAATATACGAGAAGTGATTTTTAAGTAAAGTGGACATAAAGACTTCAAACACATTATAATGAGAACAAAACCGTAAAACTAGCCTAAATAATTCGTGAAAAAAGGAAACTAACGCGAAACCTTAAATAACTCTATAAGCAAATTTCAGTTTGATGTGTAGCTAACAAATATTCTTATTTGTACGAAGGGGCCGGTTTAGTTCAGTCGGTAGAGCGTCCGACTAGGAACCACAAGGTTCCGGGTTCGATACCGGTCCTGGCCAACTCAGCGTATGAGTAGCATAGGGAGATGTGTGGCAAAGTGAGGAGCTGATGGAAGGTGTGGCGCCGTGACTCAGACCCTAAAACAATCTTCTGGGTCTAGCGCTAGTGAAAAGGGGATAGACTTCCTTGCTGTCTGGCTAATACCGCCTTTTGGTCGCCCCGACGACTTTACTTTTTAGTAGGGAAAGAGGCGATTTCCGCGCGAGGCTGTTTCTAGCATTAAACAACAATCAGTAGGACACCATTATGTTGCAAGATAGTGGTTGCTCGTGGTGGGTGTCCAGTCAGTGGCTTTGATTCAAAGTGGCTTTAAAATTATTATTTTTTAAATCAAATACAAAATAGATTATTTTATATATACACATGTTTATCAAATTTTATATATAATTTAATTTTTATCAAATTTTATATATAATTTAATTTAATTTAATTTTATATATTTTATATATAATTTATAAATTATTTTTATTATAAATTAAAAATTATTAATTAAAAAATTATTTAATTAAAATTATTTTAAAAAAATTAAATACAAAATAAATTATTTTATATATAATTTGATTTTTATCAAATTTTATATATAATTTAATTTAATTTAATTTCATATATAATTTATAAATTATTTTTATCATAAATTTTTAAAAATTACAAAATATTTTTTTTAAATTATTTAAAACATCCAGTGGCTTTGATTCAGTGGCTTTAAAAATCTGTCCCTGGATCTTACAAGCTAATAGCGTTGATCCTAGGGGCCTATCCCACTAGTCAACACCTGCCCCATTGATTTAAAGCGGTAGGGTTGAGTTTATTGCCCAGTGCCTGAGGGGCCTCCCTGAGGGGGAATAACGACGGGATCAACACATTTTTTGCACCCAGCACCCATGAATCACGGTTTGTGGGTGGTCCCACATTAATAGGGCCTTGTGCCTAACTCGTACACGTAGGGTACGTGGCAAATATCATGTTTCAAGATAAATGGAATTTGTTGCGTTGTCAATGATGACTTACACGTACTTGTATCAGTCGCTTCTATCTTGATGATGATGACATTATCTTAGTGTTTGAGGGAAAATAAACATAGAAATTCAACTCGTATCAAATATAGAACCTTTTGTTGTTTATTTTCTTTTCTTTATTGAGTTGCTGAGGCAGTGGAAATATGTGAAAACGGGTAAAGGTCACTTTCTGTTCAGGTAGAGTTTTTCGATTTTATGGAGGTCTTTCTTTGCTGCAGGGGAACCGACTCGTCTCGTTTCTTTTAAATATCCCAATATAGGAGAAAAGAGACCAAGATTCAGAAAATCTTATATATCGACTACGTATAGGTCACACGACACTAACACACTCGTTTTTAATTAGAGAAGAAAATTAGTCAGTATGCATAGCATTTCAAACACAGGAATTTTTAGAAAAAAAACTGTTAAGCGACATATGAGAGCGCAGTCTGCATGCGAGCCGCACCTTTGCCCTATGAGGGCCACGCACTGTTCGCAGAACGCATATTTGACATGCCTTGTATAGAGGAGTTGCAACGGTCGATGACCTAAAAGAACAGATGGTGTGTGTACGTGTGTGTGTGTCAGAGAGATAGAGATAGATAGAGAGAGATAGATAGATAGATAGATAGAGAGAGAGAGAGAGAGAGAGAGAGAGAGAGAGAGAGAGAAAGTTATCTCGGCATGCCTTGGCTATGATGATGATGAGGATGATGATGATGATGATATGCTTATGTTTATAGCAAAAACGTGTGGTAAACCCATTCAATAAAATACGGA
>CM042166.1:2377776-2425276 GCA_023376005.1 Doryteuthis pealeii
TAGTTATTATTTATTACCAAACTCTGCATAACTGAAACTCCGTAACAGAAACTATGAAGGAGAGTCCCTGGGCCGTAGTGGCTAACTTGCTAGACTCCGACATCATAGTAAGCGAGTTCAAACTCAAGTCGCGCTATTACGTTCATTTTCCGATTAATACCCTTTGGAAAGGTTTAACCCTACTCATCCCCCAGCTATGGGTTAAATTGTACTACTTCTGTTCTTTTACAGAAATGGTTTTGCCATTAAATAATCCACAAAGGCTGATATTCCATTAAACAAAGAAATCAAGCCAAACCAAACAAAAACTTCATTAACATTTCTTATATTATAATGGTTATTATTAGTTATTATATATTACCAAACTCTACAGAACTGAAACTCTATAATAAAAACTATGAGAGAGAGTCCCTGGGTTGTAATGGCTAACTTGCTAGACTGAGACGTCATAGAAAACGAGTTCAATTTCCCGCCACGCTATTACGTTCATTTTCGGGCTAATACTCTCGGCAAAGGTATGAACCTCTCAGCCCGCTAGCTATGGGTTAGATGACACTACTACTCTTCTTCTACAAGGATAGTTTTGCCATTAAATAACCCAAGAATTTGTGACGATTTAAGTGGCTATCATTTAGGCTTCAAACAAGAGCGCTTAGTAGTTAACCAGCCACGTATTCGGGCTGTTGATTGGCTGAGGTTTAAACATATGACCTTCCTTAGTCTATAAATTTAAGTGGTGTATTGTAGCACAACTTATATCACCAAAAATATTCCAACAGTTGATATGCTATCAAACAAAGAAACCAATCCAAACTATTGCAAGAGACGCTATCGGAATAATATATTCGTAGTTTTGTCAAAGGGAGACAAAGACTCGTCTATGGAATTGGCTAAAGTCACTTTCGCCTTAAACTGAAATCCCAGCAGTCATGTTGTTATTCGCAATCAATGGTAGAGATAACGAATACTGACAGATTATGTCTCTTATCCCATTCACGTAACGCCGTCTTGTGCATGACAGATTCTCGACATTCTTCACAGGGAAATAAACGATAACATCACTAGCGACACCTGGCTGACAATTATTGAATTCTATCAACGTTTGTGACTTGTTAAATCTCCATTTTTATTTTTATTTTACTTTATTCAATTTACAAAAAAAGAAAAAAGAAAGTTTTCTTTTGATAAACATCTTTTTTGAAAACTTAATAGAAATACATTCAGAATATTTTTATATATTCTACTGATTTTCTATATTTTCTCTAATTCTACTAGCACAGTCGGTAGAGCGTTCGGCTAGAAACCACAAGGTTCCTAGTTCGATCCTGGTCCTCGCCAACTCAGCGTATGAGTAGCACAGGGATCTGTGCGGTAAAGTAAGGAGCTGATGGTAGGTGTGGCACTCCACCTCAGACGGAAATAACAATCTCCTTTGTCTGGCGCTAGATAGACTCCCTCGCTGTTTGGCTGATACCGACATTAGGCTGCCCCGACGACTTTACTTCATATTTTCTATATTTTCTATATTCTGCTGATTTAGGATCGGTTCATCTCAGTCGGTAGACCATTCGGCTAGGAATCACAAGATTCTTGATTCGATACCGGCCCTCACTACCTCAGCGTATGAGTAGCACAGGGATATTTGAGGTAAAGGAAGAAGCTGGTGTGGCGCTCCACCTCAGACGCTAAAATAATCTCCTTGGTCAAGCGCTAGTGAAAAGGGGATAGACTCCCTCGCTGTATGGTTCATGCCGACTTTAAGCCGCCCCGATGACTTTACTTTTTACTTACTTGTTTAGAATTTAACAGAAAAATCGGTAACACATTTAGTTATTTATCCAGGTTTTGTGTATGGGCACTCAGTGAGATTCAAAATCACTAGTAGAGCGAGGTAGGATAAGATGGGTGATAATTTTTTAAAAGAAAAATTGGTGGACACCCGTCGGAATAGGCATAAGAAGAAAAGAGAAGCGAATAAATCCTGCTGCCCAGATGCTAAATCTGGAAGATTAAGGACCCTTTTTGTTTATTTGATTAACCGGCTGTAATTGCATTGATTATAAAAATTCAACATCAACCGGACGTAATTTGAGACCCGCATGTTGGACAAGTCAAAGAAGAAGAAGACGAATTCTGCTACCCAAATTCTGAGTCTGGAAGATCAAGGGAATTTACTTGTCTAGTCAACTGGCCTTAATTAGGGGTACAATGGGAATTCCGAGATTATTTGGGATGTCCCAATTTGGATGGATCAAATGAGTGGGTGATGCAGGACCTTCCAGATTTTTGATAGTCAAAGACTCAACCTGTTGTATTGTCCTCGCCCGGAAGATGGAACTTCCGGCTGAGGGACAAAGAGAAAGATAAAAATATATATTTAAAAAGAAAGAGAAAGCGGAAGAAATGGTTTCCGGTCAAGGAAGCAGGGTGAAGATAAAGAAATATATAACAAAGGTCCGTTATCAGATCAAAAGATAAAAATTCGTAGGCGTGTCGTCAATACAAAAACCAGAGGGTTAAGCAGTCAGCGGTCAGTAGTGAACAGTCAGGAGGAGACGGCGAACGGAGTGACCGACACTCACGGTCACAGCCGATGGGCTGTGAACCATCACGTAGCCACCTTCCACCTCACCAACGCATTGTCAACCCTTTGGGCAGATTCCCATTATCAAGCTCGCCACCCACACACACCATGAGGGAATTAAAGAAATAAAAAGTCAATTTCATACTACATACAGCATGCCTTGTGATTTCATTAAGCGACCACTACATGTATCATTTAGGGTTAGAGACGACACCCGTAGTATACCAGCAACGTATACGATTCAGAGTAGCGAAGAAGGCGCTAGGCAACAAACCAATCAAAATAACCTTTAGTTATGTTGTCCTGAATATGATGACTAGGGTAACAGGGAAAAAGCTAATACGTAGTTATCGTGTATAATAAGTACCACTAACTTTTTTGGCTGAAAAGTCTGAAAAACTATTTCTCAGAATTGTTTTTAGATGGGACTTGATAATTAGTATTATTTTTATTATTCGGACTATTGTCCTCATCTTCAAGAAGGTTTCTGAGTTCAAAAAGGTGGTTTCTGATACTGAGAAGGTTCCCGAGTCCAACAAGAAACACCTGAAGAAGGCCGGATGGCACATCGTGCTAAATGTTGTACAGATAACAATGAAGACGAGGACAATAGCCCGAATAATACAAATAATACTAAGTCTGGAAAAAGTAATGTATCTTAAACACAAATAATTACGTGACAGATTTCACATGTTTTAAGCAAGATGGACGAGGCTGTTGGTGTTTCCCCTCTCGCTAATGTCCTTAGAGTAAAGCATGAATGCTTATTCCCCTACAGTTATGGGTAAATAGTTGGGTAGTTGGTTTCTTAAGGCTTGGTAAGGCAAACGGTTGACGAGAATAAAAACATTTTAATTCAAAGCTGCGGTATCCCGCTTATAAATTGACCAAATGTCATATCCTGTTCATAGCGGAAGGATTGATTAAATACATACATCACAAAAATGACACGGTCATATTAATAAGTAAATGTCTATTTATATTATTTGGCTTTTTCGGACTGTTGTTCTCATCTTTATTGTTATATATACAACGTTTCGACCGATAAGCTCTCCGGTTTTCATCTGTTTTTTCTTGCCGAACTCGGGAACCTTCTCGTCGAACTCGGGACCTTCTTATCGAACTCAAGAGCTGCTCATGTCGTAATCGGGAGCCTTCAAGGAACTTCAAACCAAACCCTTTATTATGTACACCGGGGTAGACTGTTCTCATTCCTCTAACTATGACCGAGTACAAGTGCTAAGTATTGTATGTTATCATCGCCCATCAGGATTTAACCTGTTTCAGACCGTTGTGTATATAACAATAAAGATGAGGCTAACAGTCCGAAAAATCGTAATAATACAAATTAGTAAGCCTCCTCTCAAAATGCAGACTAATATGTTTGTATTTACCAACCCCTCCACACGAGATGGATGTTACACAAGATCAATTTTGTTGTATCGTGAGGTAAAAGATACACAGATGAATGTTGTGCTTAACAGATGTATTAAACTCCAGCATCCGGTGCTAAACGGATACATACAAACACAGAACAAATAAGTACAAACAATTAACAAGACAAACTCACACTAACAGGGAGAGTCAGTTCGATATAGCCAACGCAGCAAGTCAGTCTGAATATCATTCAGCTAGTTAATCTACTTTAATTGTAGGCTATTTTTATGGCCATGAGTCAGTCCATCTGGTAGAGTGTTGAAGGGGTGTTATGGCCATGAGTCAGTCCATCTGGTAGTGCTGAAGGGGTGTTATGGCCATGAGTCAGTCCATCTGAAGAGGTGCTGAAGGGGTTGGCCATGAGTCAGTCCATCTGGTAGAGTGCTGAAGGGGTGTTATGGCCATGGTCAGTCCATCTGGTAGAGTGCTGAAGGGGGTGTTAGCAACTCTACAATATATTTTAAGCAAGTTTTAATTTAGAGTTTTCCTTCTAGATCAATTACTATGTCAAGATTATAGAGCCTACCCTGCCCCATTCAGTTTAACTCGGTCGGTAGAGCGTTTGATTAGGAACCACAAAGTTCCGGGTTCGATACTGGCCTTCACCGACTCAGCGTATGAATAGCGTATGAGTAGTCCAGGGATATGTGCGGTAAAGTGAGGAGCTGATGGTAGGTGTGGCGCTCCACCTCAGATGCCAAAAATGATCTCCTTGGTCTAGCGCTAGTTAAAAGGTGATTGACTCCCTCGTTGTCTGACTGATACCGACAATAGGCCACCCGACGACTTTACTTATTTACCCATAGCTGGAGTAAAAATGATTGTATACATATCTTTCCTAAGAGTATTAGCGTTATGTGAAATGTAATTCGCTTCGTCCAGGATTTCAACTCATGTGACCATGTCTATTTCCTACGACGATAACCATTACGCTAAGAGCGCTTCAGAATTAGTAAGCATGTTGTTTTGCGAATTCCTCAAAACGAAAACGAGGCAATTTCTGATTTTCAGAGAATTTATGTCGAATCTATTTTAATCTAGCCTAAAGAGCCCAGTCTGTCCTGCTATTTACCCATAGCTAGAGGGAGAATTGGATTCCCACCTTTCCCAAGGGTATTAGCCCCATGCAAAATGTAAACAGCTTCGTCGCGGAATTGAACTCGGGTCGACGAGCTCATTTCCATCGATTCTAACCATTAGACCACGTGTCTCCATTTTAATCCTTATAAAGTCTAAAATGTTACACACTGAGCCACCGGAACCCCCCTACAACATTGAAAATGATATAAAACTTTTTTAAAAAAGCATTTTTATTCGACTCGACATAAGAGAACTGGTATCTGACAGTGTGAGACAAACTGAATCCACTTGAGCTAGTTTGGTTCTGTTTGTTGAGTTTTACGGCATATCAGCCCGAGTAGGGTTATTTTATACCGAAAATGTTTTGTTCTATTCCTGCTTGATGGGTATTCAAAAATTTGTCGATGTGTTTTCGAGTTTCCAATTACAGCCATATGAGTGAACAAACGCCGAAGGATCTTCATGATTTGCTGAAAGAATTCAAATTATCATTGTTGGGTTTATCTTCTTTCTCCATTGTTCGTTGTCAATGGAATTCTTGTGTCTATTACGAAAATCATTTTCGACATTTTCTAGGCCGGAGCTAAATCGCAGGAATCACCATTCTATTGTTCGTTTGCCAAATGCTAAATTGGTGTTTCTCTCTGAGCCATTTGTATTGTGTTCTAATTTACAGAGTTTCACATGGAAAATCGTGTTTTCTCCGCTGACAACATATTTCAATGGTGACAAATCAAAGTTTGCAATGAACTAAGTATCTGAATAATAAACAGAGAGAGACATACACAAGCACACACACATACACACACACACACACACACACACACACACACACATATATATATATAAGTCCGGTTTAGCTCAGTCGGTAGAACGTTCGGGTAGGAACCACAAGGCTCCAGGTTTGATAAAAGACATATTTACATCCAAAGGTAAATAGTTATGGAAACTTTCGTGAAAATCGGAACATTAATTGATTTTTCATATAATTTTTAAAAAATCCTCTTTTCGTAACTCATTTTTAGCTACGTTAGAATTCAGTTGATTTAACGGTGCAAAAATGAAAATATTGTTTTTTATCATAATTTCCATTATTTCCTAAAGCTGAAAAAACTTTCTAAAATCATCGGGAGTTTTTTTAAGGTTTCTTCTTTCAAATGGAAAAAAAAATTCAAGACAATATTAATTTTTATGCAAGTTTCATTGTGTTAAATATAGGGGGGTAAAATTCACAAAGAAAATTGGTGGTACCAAGGATATTGTTATCATTTTTGTTACCTTCCAATTTTCAATTCTAAAATGAAATATATTGCCGATATAGACGTTTGTATATTGTCAGAATTTTGTAGGCAGTATGATTAATACATGGGAAATATATTGTTTATATATTTTAAATATATCCAACCACCAACATAATCCTGATAATTTCTATCGAACTCTGACAGTTATTTTGCTCCATATGGTGCTTATTCAATGGCTGTACGTAAAAGTGCCAAATCTTAACTGATGTTGTAACTTCGCTTGTGAGCAAAAACCAAATTCAATTTTTGGTACAAATAATGTTCAATATATTTAGAATAATAATTTAAAGGAAAAGAAAAATTATATGTAGTGCCACATTGTGAATTTTTCACTTATTGAATTTCACTCATTGAAAAAATCAGAAATCATTGATAACATGAAAAGGTTAACTTTATGGCTATTTTGATAACATTTTTGGATTCTCCAGGCCTAAAACCTTCTATAAACCAATTTTTAGGAGTAGGGGAGCTATAGAACACATTTTATAGACAAAAATAGATTACAAAATGTCGCCATTTTTCTCGCCCCCACATCAAATTTTTCGAGTTTAAAATCGACATAATTCGGCGAATATTTCGAATTGGAAGCTCAAATTTGGGGGATTGTCTAACTCTAACCTGGTCTACACCTATACAAATTTTCAGAAAAGGGGGTGGACGACATGGCCCTGATGATTTGACATGGAATTACCCATATATATATATATATATATATATATATATATATATATATATAAAGGAGAGAAAGAGAGGGAAAGAAAGAGACAAAAAGTGGTAGATAGATAGAAAATAAAAAAATGACTGTTGTACGAAAAAACATGAAAGTACTCAATGCTCAATCAACAGAACGAAACCAAAATTATGATATTGCACTCTCTCCACACAATCTTCAGACAGTGAAAAAGTAATGTTGTGTAACCATATGAAATTCTATTTGCAGTGAAGAGAGTGCAATGTCCTAAGTTTTTTTCCAGATTATATATATATATATATATATATATATATATATATATATATATATAAAGTCGTCGTCGGGCGGCCTTGTCGGTATCAGCCATGCAGCGAGGAGGTGTATCCCCTTTTCAATAGCGCTAGACCAAGGAGATTATTTTAGCGTCTGAGGTGGAGCGCCACCCCTACCATCAGCTCCTTACATTACCGCACAGATCCCTGTGCTAATCATACGCTGAGTTGGCGAGGACCGGTATCGAACTAGGAACCTTGTGGTTTTTAGCCGAACGCTCTACCGACTGAGCTAATATTAAGGATTTGATATCCTGTAATTAAAGTTTCATGCGTTTAAAACCAAAACGGTGGCTTGTTTAGCGTTTATATAAAAATTATTTTTAAAAAATCTTAATTTCCAGATAAGCTTATGTTAATAAGTTCCCTAGGAATATCTCGTTTCAAAATTTATTATGTCAAAGGAAAATATCATTAATAAAAAATATAAACATAAAAAACATATTACAGAATATAATGCATTACATTCAATTTTATACAATGCAGTCGTATTTTTCTTATTTAAAAGAGAACATTAAAAAATGAGGGTGTTTTGTTTTTGTGTTTTTCGAAGGTTCAAAGGAGATTGGGACGGATTAATGGAATTTTATCTCATTTCAGTGGTGGCGGGGAGGAAATGTATTTGATATACAAGGAAATTGAATTACGAGCGAAATAAATTAAATTTTTACAACTGTATATATATATATATATATATATATATATATATATATATATATATATATATATATATAGCTAATTTCTAAAGAAAAGATGAAAGTACAGAGTGTTCAATCAACAGAACTATATAAAAACTAAACTGATGAGAATGCACTCTTTTCACACAATAATCAAACAGCAAAAAGGGTCTGTTGTGTAACCATATGAAACTCTATTTACTGTGAAGAGAGTACAATATTCTTCGCTAGGATATATATATATATATATATATATATATATATATATATATATATATATATATATATATTATGGTCTCCGGATGGTCTTATGTACCCAAGCATTGTTGTAAAGCACTTGTAAGAAACTCTAGAAAATGATTGCTAGCAATTAAAATCGAATGGTTGAGATCTTAAAAACTAGTCTTGGTTTTTAAGATCTCAACCATTGGACTCATCTGATGATTGCATTACCATGAAACTTCAAGTTACGAGTTGTAACTATAATATATATATATATATATATATTATATATAATATAAAAAATAAAAATTCGAAGGCAATACAATGCGTAAAAAATAAAGACAAAAAGATGTTTATATGTCTAATCGATTTCAAAGCGAAGCTTTATCGTCAGAGACTTATTTCAGAAATGACGTGCTTATGTTTTTTTTTATTTGTGTGGTTATAATTTCTCTTCTTATTTCCTTTTCCTCTCCTTTTTTCCTCTCTTTCTTCTTCTCCTCCTTTATGAATGGGCGAATAACTGTAATTTCTTATTTCTCTCTTTCTTTTTTTTCTTTCTTAAAAGTTTGTTGAGAACAAGGCTGACATCCGGTAAGATGTTGCAATGTGTTGCAATGTGTAGCAACGGTGTGAGCATGTCATAATTTCAAAAACAAAAGTGAACAAATGAATAAAAACCGTTAATAGAAATTTTTTTTTTTTTTACATACTTAGCTTTTGTTTCGCTTTCACCTTTCATTTCTTATTCTTTCTCCCTCTCTTTCTTTTTCTTTGTGTTATTTCTCTCTTTTTCCTTTTTTTTTTTTTCCCCTTTATCCCCTTTGTTCTCTAATTTAAATTATTTTTTTATAGTAAATAAGTAAATAAAAGATTATCTTAAATTATGTATTAGTATTGATAGAAAAAATAAATGATTCTTTTTATTATTTTTTTTTTTAAGAAAATATCTTTTATGAGTACTTTTTTCTCTTTTTCTTTTAAACTTAAATAGATTAAATATTATATTAATTATATATTAAAATATCATATAATAATTACATATTAGGATTGATGCAAAATTCAAAACAATAAAAATAAAACAAACCATTCTCCCTTAAATTTCAAATAGATTAAATATCATAAATCAAATATTTGAATTACAAAAGGCATAATGTACTGCTTCAATTATATATTTTATTTAACTATTTTTTTTTTTCATTCTTTTGTTGTTATTATTTATTCTTATTTTTTTTCCCCCACTTTTCCTTAAATATTTATTAATAGTTCTAGACTGACCGTAATCCTAAGAGGGTATTATGGTTTAAAGAAATAGTGTCATGGTTTAAAGAAATAATGTCATGTAAAGGAGTTAATAAGTATGTCAATATTGTTAAATTAATCGTAATTAATTTTTTTTTATATTTCTCTATTATCTTCTTTTCATTCTCAATCATCCCATCACTATATATATATATATATTTTTAATTTTAATTTAAAAAAAAAAAAAAAAAAAAAAAAAAGGCTATATATGAAACGTGTAAATTTAGTTAATCGTGTATTCTGAGTTTAATTCTAATCTATTGATAGTTGGTAGGTTTAAAATTTAAGATAGGGAAAATTATATATATATGAAGAACATGTGTACTAAATAAACTAAAACCTATATGGAACGTGTAAATTTAGTTAATTATGTATTCTGTGTTTAATTCTAATCTATTGTTTATATTAGGACCTAATTTAGCTATTAATAAACTTTCTCTAATTCTGAGATTACCAATGTTGCGTATTATAGCCTCTATCTTAACTGAAAAATTTCAGAATAAGAATAAATAATAACAACAAAAGAATGAAAAAAAAATAGTTAAATAAAATATATAATTGAAGCAGTACATTATGCCTTTTGTAATTCAAATATTTGATTTATGATATTTAATCTATTTGAAATTTAAGGGGAGAATGGTTTGTTTTATTTTTATTGTTTTGAATTTTGCATCAATCCTAATATGTAATTATTATATGATATTTTAATATATAATTAATATAATATTTAATCTATTTAAGTTTAAAAGAAAAAGAGAAAAAAGTACTCATAAAAGATATTTTCTTAAAAAAAAAAATAATAATAATAAAGAATCATTTATTTTTTCTATCAATACTAATACATAATTTAAGATAATCTTTTATTTACTTATTTACTATAAAAAAATAATTTAAATTAGAGAACAAAGGGGATAAAGGGGAAAAAAAAAAGGAAAAAGAAGAGAAATAACACAAAAAAAAGAAAGAGAGGGAGAAAGAATAAGAAATGAAAGGTGAAAGCGAAACAAAAGCTAAGTATGTAAAAAAAAAAAAAATTTTCTATTAACGGTTTTTATTCATTTGTTCACTTTTGTTTTTGAAATTATGACATGCTCACACCGTTGCTACACATTGCAACACATTGCAACATCTTACCGGATGTCAGCCTTGTTCTCAACAAACTTTTAAGAAAGAAAAAAAAGAAAGAGAGAAATAAGAAATTACAGTTATTCGCCCATTCATAAAAGAGGAGAAGAAGAAAGAGAGGAAAAAAAGGAGAGGAAAAGGAAATAAGAAGAGAAATTATAACCACACAATAAAAAAAACATAAGCACGTCATTTCTGAAATAAGTCTCTGACGATAAAGCTTCGCTTTGAAATCGATTAGACATATAAACATCTTTTTGTCTTTATTTTTTACGCATTGTATTGCCTTCGAATTTTATTATTTTATAACATACTTAACAATGCTTCAAGCAAATTACCAATTACTTTTATATATATATATATATATATATAGTTAATTCTTTGTTAGTATTGAAGAAATGATAATAAAGTGCTCAATTATTTCTGTAAGAGCTGTATTTATTTATTTATTTATTTATAGTTTACAATACATTTAAAAGTCTGTTTTACCAATGATTCGGAACATCACTTTTAGGTCATTGTTCGTCATCAGAAACGTTCACTTTTGAAAAAATCAATATATATATATATATATATATATATATATATATATATATATATATATATATATACATGAGAAGTAAACAAACAATGTTTTTGATATGGCTTTTTTAGCCGACAATTTTTGGTAGAATATAAGCTTAATTGAAGTCATATCTAATTTTTGAAAATTAATTAATTGCTAATTAATGAACTAGGCGGGCATACCCTGGTCTCAGAATGGTCTTATGTACCCAAGCATTGTTGTAAAGCACTTGTAAGAAACTCTAGAAAATGATTGTTAGCAATAAAATCGAACAGTTGCAATGAAACAAAGTATTATATGTAATTTATAATTTTTAAAGAGTATTTTTCCATCCCCTTTTTAGTTATTCATTTTATAATTGAAATAAAATTGCATTCCATTTACCTTTTTTCTATAATACTTATAATTATGTTGTGTAAATAAGTGTTTCACTGATATTAGATTGGAAATAATTCCAACCTAATATGTAAGGAAAAGAAAAGAAACGAAAGACATGTCTAAGAGAATTTTTAAAAAGGTTTAAAAATCGAGAGAGACATAATTAAAAGCAAAAGAAAAAAACAAAGTAAAAGGGAAGAAATAAAAGAAAAAAGACCAAAAACTGAAACAGAAAGAATGAAAAATAACAGAAAAATATAGGAAAGAGAAAGAAAGAGAGCAAGAGAAAAAGAAAGAAAGAAAGGCATAAAGAAATTAAAAGAAAACAATTATGAAAAAGTAAGAAAGAAAGAACGAAAGAAAGAAAGAAAGAAAGAAAGAAAGATAAAGGAACAATAAAAAGAAAAAAGGAAAGTCAGAAAGAAAAAGTTAAATAAATAAAAGAAATACAAAAGGAAATACAAAAAGAAATAAGAAAAAAGAGACAATAGAAAAAAAGGAAAGAACAATAGAAAAGAAAGAAAGAAAGAAAGAAAGAAAGAAAGAAAGGACATAGTTTTGTGTGTCGAAGTTGTTAAAATACTTTTTTTGAGGTACCTAACGTTTGAAATATTGTGAATGTTTTTGTAATATTGTCAAGAGTTGAAAAAAAATGGATGTGTAAGTGCTGGAAGTTTTTTTTTTCGACATTGTTAAATATTGTTTTGAGTAGAGATAGAAAAATAGAGATAGGGTGTTTATGTTATGAGAGAAAAAGAGAGAGAGAAAGACTAAAAGAATATGCCCCCCCCCCCGAATATATACAGAAAGCGAAGGAAAAGGACGCCATGAGGAGTGATAAATTGTTGCAGACAGATTTTAGCAGTAATTGTTAGCAATGAATGTGCACCTTCCCAGCCCCCCTCACGATGTTTTGTGTGGCATCATTCCAACTTTGTGATAACTTGAAAGGGAAAATGAAATAATAAGAAAAAAAAAGCCTGAAAAAGAAAATTTAGCTATGGAAAATAAAAAGAAATTTTTAGTTATTTATTAAATAATTTACTGTGTCGCTTTTTGGTATTTTCGTATCACATATCGTCACCACCTAATTCTAGAGAGCATCTAACAGCTCTGCCTCAGGATCATCCTAAACATCCACAGGAGTGACGTTCTCACTAATATCAAAGTCCTTGAACAGACCAGAATCATCCGCATAGAGACTACGCAAGTTCCAACTACGGACAAAAAAGCACAGGAGGGAGAACCACAACACAATTCCATCAAACAAATAAATAACAGACCAGAGATAATTCCGGCGAGTAGCACTCGGAGTGTATCAGGCGAGCTCGGCATCTCACAGTTCTGCGAGGTTTGTCATTTTCACGACTTTGGTAAGGTGTTGGATTTAAAGGGGTATTATAATAAGTTAGAAGGTTTAGGGACCTACCACATGGGTACCTATAAGTACAAATAATATTCCGACAAAGGAGTTGTGAAGTGTAACAAACAGACCTTAATACATGAGCACATAGAACTACATTTAACAGGAATACATATACACAATACACCGTATACAAAATCTCTATGAATAATGGAGATTCACTTCCGGTTTTTGTCTGTAACAAAAACTACGTCAATGCTTACGTCACACTACCTAAAATCGTCATAACATAGAATAAATACACTCAAAATTTGAGCATGTAATGTTAAACAATCCTCATTGGTTTTTAAAACAAGTTTTAATAAATACGTACCTGGTATTATCTATCTATATATAGTTTGTTTTATTTTAATTTATATTTAAAGTTATCAGAACTAAGTTCCATTTCAATTTTTTCAATTTTTTACTCCTTTGATAAATTTATTTTATTTTTTACTCCTTTAATAAATTTGATAATTTTACTTTACTTATGATACACATTCTCTGATATTAAATTTTCAACTACCATCCCCCAGGCAATATTTATTTTACGTCGCCCAGAGGGCGTTTTTTTATTTTGCTAGTAGATATAATGAATACATATAAGAGTAGATGTATAAGGAATATACATAAATGTTTTAGAAAGAAAGTAGGGCGTTGGCTTTTGTCCTGTAGAAGTGATGGATAGACGTGAAGTAATGTCACTTACTTAGGCTGCGGCACAAAGCCCCCCTACACACAAAAGGTATAGACGTAAATGTCTAATCTATGTCCCCTGCTTGCTGTCCCGGAGAAAAAGGGTTCAAACTTGGCGCTTACCTGATGAAATAGTCAGCACCCCTGGCGGTAGAAACCTCAAAACAAGGGAAGATAACTCTTCCAGACCAAACAGGGACAGACAATCGCTACAAGGTCATCCAGAGATGCCTAATTATGCCTCACGTTAACAAAACAGTATAAGACTTTTGACTCAGCCTTTGAAGCTAAACGAAAAATACACAAGGATTCTGCGTGCTGTCCTGAACAAATCCTGGAAGCATCCCCCCACAAAAAAGCAACTGTACGGTCACTTACTTCATCTCACACAAACCATCCAAGTAAAATGAATGTTCTACCTTAATTCCGAGTATTCTGTTGTGTGTGGTATCGTTCTGTGTTTGTTACAACTTTTTTCTAAATAAACTTTGATAAACGTTGATCTTGGTTTTCCCGTCTGTGTTAATAAATTTAAAACCAGGGATTATATGAAAAGCAGATTTGTCTGCTGAATCAGTTGTGTGGTTTCCTTTGAAAAGCATGAGTCACGGCGAATAGAATATGGGTCTTCAGTCTGAAACAAACAAAACAAAAAACGGCATCCTTATATTATTTCTCTCACAGCTTATCCTATTTGAATTACTCAATGAGTAATCAATATTCTGCAATATATATATATATATATATATATTAGTAAATGAAGAAAAACTCTAAACTTGCTTCATTACAATAATTTATTTCAACCGTATTAATACGGCATCTTCAGGTAATCACAAGAACATGACTCTTACTAGTAAGAGTCATGTTCTTGTGATTACCTGAAGATGCCGTATTAATACGGTTGAAATAAATTATTGTAATGAAGCAAGTTTAGAGTTTTTCTTCATTTACTAAATGTCTTGCTCTGTCCTGTTACCACTGGTATTAGGCACATTGAGCTCTCCTTATGGTCTACCTGCGGAAAAAAAACTATATATATATATATATATATATATATATATATATAAAAGGAAAAGTTGACTTACCGGTGAATTTGGTCATGATGGTTAGTAAGTGTGGAATTCAGGTGGTAAGTCAGCGATATAACAAATACAACTTGCTCAATACTAAGTAGAGCAAATTTATTATAAAATGGGTACAAGAGATAACCTACTACCAAAATACGCATTTTTATACACATTTTAAAAGACATTCCGCCTCAGAACGTGAGCGTCATTTGAACGTCTCGTGCCAAACTGTTCCTCCTTTCTTTCATCAATATTGTTGCTCTTGACGAAGACCGGTTTTATAAAAGGTCGAAACAGATATCTGTCAGGGTACTATTACACTGGTTTATAAAGAAATTGAGGCAAGCACAAAAATAGCTGTTTTAACCTAATTTGGGGGGCGGCTGAATTCAGATTTGAAATCCATTTTTACTCATCACCTCTAGATTTTTTTTAGATATGCATACTGTACATTTTGTACACATACTCTACATAAAGGCGTATATGCATTCAGGGTTAATTTCTAATATTGTGTGATTCATGTCTTCTCTTTTAGTTATTATGCAATAAATGTAAGTGATAACATTACTTTATATATATATAGCTATATATGAAGACAGATTTTGGCAGTTAAGCGTAGCCAACATGTCTCAATCAACAGCCAGTAGCGCACTGGCTGTCAGCGCAGGAGGTTGTCGTCCTTCGCAGCGCAGGAGGAAGGTGTCCATTCAATTGAGTTACACAATCTTTTGGGTATATATTTGTATTACAATTTCCAACGACGCCCATTTTATTGCCTTACATATGATTTAATTTTACTTTTTTTTTTTTTCATATTCTCCAATGGCTTCAAGCTCGTCAAAACATCGAGGATGCCTCAACAAGGCCAATTCTTTCTGAATTGTGTACATTGTGTCATCCAAGTATATTTATTCCGTCAATGTTCTTTATCTATCCTGTTTTATCTGTAATAAGCTGCTACAATTGTTGAAATATACTCTGTATATACTAAAATGAGACTATTTAAAAGACAGAAAACTAGAGTTGATAGAGCAAAACTGTTCATAAATTTGAATTCAGCACACCCAAATTAGTAAAAAAAAACCTATTCACATTCTTGCCTCAGACAAAAAATATATTTTTGTAAACCAGTGTTATCATTTGTTTTTCAATACCTTTTTCAATCAAATACCGTGATTATTTTTTCTAAACTACAGTCATAATTTGTAGGCAACCCACGAATTATTTAAGACTGTAAAAATGAAAACAGCTAAATAATACAAATGATGAAATAAAGTTCAGACGAGTGCTATTTACGAAAATATTTAAACATGCGATTGATTAGGTTTGGTGTGTTTTGTTTTATTTTAAGGCATATAAACCTCAGTGGGTCATTTAATGCCGACAAATTTCTAAATAAATTCATTCTTAATGGATACTCAATTTTTTATAAACACATTTTTCTATTTAACCCATAGATGGGGCTCTAACAGGAACTACCACTCTGGTTCAAAGTGGACCTGGGAGCAATAGTGATGAAGGGGTGCTCCACATTCCCCGGGTATGCAGAACTGGAACCTCACCGTCAGTTAGAGTGTGGCGAGAGAAACCACGAAAGTAGTAGTTCGAAGCGTGCACGACTGTGTTTGGCATGCAGAATGAGATCAAAGGCGAGTGGGGAGATTGAACTCGCATTCTCCTGATCGTGAGTCGTGACCCGACGCATGGGAATGACTAAACTACCCAGAGTGGCCAGGATGTGAAGGATTGACGCGTGCTGATTAGTGTCGCACGTGCTGGTCAGAGTAAGGAGCCCGGATGAACACTGTAATTGTGTATTTATTTGACTAGCTCTCACAAACCGAAAAGAAAGCTTGCAGTAGCATTTTGGCTGTGACGACGAGTGGACGAGAGACAGACCTTTTGATAGTATTGGTGAGAAGAGTGCAGCATTGCTGGGAGAGTAAAATCGTCGGACTTAACTGTGCCCCCCAGAGAACATTCTTATTACAATGTGATACACATTGTAATTTGTAAAACTGTTGAGAATACTTAACCGGTCGTGACGTATCAACTGACGATAGTTGACGACAGTTGAAAAAGTTTTATATTTAACATCACACCCAGGACACAAAAACCTTCAGCCACCGCCTTCTAGCACCCATATAATAAAAAAGATTGGGGGTTGCCTTAAGGGCAATAGTGTACCGATAATCTGATTTAATGGGAGCGGGCTTTTCCGACCGCCTGTCTAGCCTAAGTGTGGACCAAAGTGGAGTGTTGCATGTCATTGACTGCTTAGGGTTCCATCAGGTGGCCTCACTTGGGGGGGGGGGATTGTATCCCTCTGTAGAAGTGGAGTCGGTGTATTTTATCGCCCCAGCCTACAGGGCGGTGATTGAATACTAAATGCAATATGTTTATTTCTTACCTATGTTTTTGATAGATTCTTTGTTTAGAGTTTTTGTTGCACTTTTGGTAAAATCGGCTCTGGTAATTACAGATTTATTCTACGAGTCATACATATCTTGACCTCTGTCTAGACAGACACCATAACAACGCACTAAATATTGATTTTCCGCTTGCAACAAAAGCCGAGGAGACGGTATAATGGTTTGGTGGAAGAAAATATTCAAAACTATGCAAATTGCTTTTGTATCCTAATGTCTAAATATAAACAATACATCCTCTGAGAAGCAACACAAATATTTTAAAATAAATTTCACCGGAATTATTATTACGACCAACGGTCAAGAAGGCACGAAAAGCCAACTTAGTCGAGGCAAAAGGTCAACCGAGTTCAGATTGGTTATTTGTAAAACTGTTGAGAATGCTTAACCGGACGTGACGTATCAACTGACGATAGTTGAAAAAGTTCTATATTGGGGGGGGGGTTAAAATAAAATTGAAATAAAAAATAACAAACTCCTATGAGCCCGTGCAGGAAAAAAGGATCCATTTCCGTCCCCCAAAAGTCGAACTTGGGTCTTAACTAGGACGAGACATTACTACGGACCAGGAAGATACTTCTTTGCCACGTGGTAGCTATGACCTGTACATAAAGCTTCAATCCTAAAAATACCTTTTGTATTTGTCTCTTCTTTGACTTTCCTCGAATTCCTTTTCAGCTGAACCACCAAATACGATGGGGTTAAAAGCAGACCCTAGGAATACGCACAGCCACCTTTAAACCTAAATCATTAAACCTTTTGCCACCCCACAATCTGAAAATATATTTAAGCTATTTATATTCATATTATTCAAAACGACTGTGAACTTTATTAGTATATATATATATATATATATATATATATATATATATATATATATATAATATATTAAAAATAAATTTGTTTCGATTTTGCCGACTAATCAGATCTGGGTTTTTTTAATTATTAAACCGTTGGTATTATTGGTGTGATTTTCCCGTTTCTTTCTTTCTTTTTTCTTTATTTATTCATTTATTTCACTTTTTTTCTTCAAATTCTGCATTTGTTAGATGCGCCAGATTGGGCATGCTCTAAGTCGCGATTTTATAATTTTCTTGTTTTGCGCGTGTCCAATATGGTGTGACGTCGTAATATATATATATGGTGTTCAATTAATTAAGAAAAATATTAATTATCATGTATGTCAATATTAATTAATTAATATTTATATTACATAATTTAGTAAGTTTGTAGGAATGGCGGTTTCCAGTTCTGCTCTCCCGCATTAGGGAAGGTCGATTTTGGAACCGGGGTACAGCACTAATACTGATATTTGGGGTTTGACGTGATAAATAACGACACAAAATATTTTTTCCCAAATCATTACCAATTTTTGAGGAAACGAATTTAAAGGCTGAAAATTAAGGCTCTGGAATGTGGCTTCCGTGCGTGATGTAGGGAGAATTTACCGCAGTCTAAAGATTATGTACTGTGGAGTAAAAAAATGTTTAAATATCATTTAAAATTTATCTTTTTCAATTGAAACTTTTCTTTGATATCAATAATTTATATTAAAAAAATAAACATTATAAAATATTTACTTGTAGAGACGAAATGGAGATTAAACGGTTTGTTTTGGTTTAGATTTGATTTGGTTTGAGATTTAAACAAAAAATAAAGAAGCGATTTTTGTGAAAAAATCGCTTCTTTATTTTTTTTCTCTCTAACATTCAGGATTTGTTATTTTTCAATAGGAAAAAAATAAAATTTTAATTATAAATAAAAGGCCATAAAACTAAGTTTGTTTTTTTTTTCGTTTTAGTCAAAATAAAATAAATATAGTTTGTTTTTAGTGTTCTCGGACTTTCGCAGATGCTGTTATTCGTCTACTGTTTGTTTTAAATTGTAAAAATAATTAGTATTTTTTTATTTTCATGCAAGATACTTGATTATTTGAAAAAGAAAGGAAAGAAAAGGTTGTCTAATCTACATCATTTTGTATTTTAAGTGACTTTAATTTAGACAAAACAACAAAAAAAACGCGAGTTTTGTCTTTCTGCGGTGAAGTTTTATTTTGGTAAGTAATACCGGTTCTTTCTTTCTATTTATTTTGTTTCAAATTAAATTTTCTCTTTGAAATTATTAAAATACGGTTATGTTCCAGTTTTATAGTGAAAAGTGTAGCTGATACTATTTTTATACACGAAAACCTTAAGCTACCTAAGGGTGTGTGTGTGTTTTAAGAATACCCAACTTTTCGTCTGCCTTAATTTTAAAAAGGAATTAAAATTAATTAAATCGATTATTTAAGGTCAAATTTTTGTCTAAATTGAAAAGTAGTAACATAATGAGCATCAGTTAAAAAAAAAATTAAAAAAAGTAAAATAATATTATGCAATTTATTTTTAATACATCTAAAACATTTTAAAGTCAATTTGCTGTTGTAAAATTCGTGTTTACAAAACAAATTTATCACTCTCGATTGAAAAAGAATTACCAAATAACTAATGCATTATAAAATTCATTTATTGATAAATCAACACTGAAAATTTCATTAAAATCGGTTAATTCTCTGATTTTTTTTGTAAATTTCTTTGAAACGTGAGGGGGGTTGTTTTGTAAAAACACTAGTTTTCTACAAATTGGATATACCTAGTGTGTTTTACTCAACCTCTCATGATGAAAAAAAAAAGAAAAAAAAAGATTTTCTAATAATTTTTGGATTATTTTAAAATCAATTTGATTTTTGAATTTACCATAAATTAGTGGCTATTTGGAGGAGGGGGTCCTGTCTTTTCATGCCAAAATTTTAGCCCCAGCTTAATCCTAACTCAAACCAAACCCATCTCCTTACCATAATTGTCAGGCTTTTTTATATGAAATTGGAAGATAGCCTAAAACAGTTTGATTTATAATTTTTCATTTATTTCTATTTTTATTTTCAGATAAAAATGTCTGTAAAAAGACATCCAGTTCCAAAAAAATTTCTGGAGCACCTTGTCTTTTGGATAAGACTAAACCCCCAACTTTACGACAAGTTATCCAGTTTAGTTATTTCCTTAAAAATACCTATCCCCATTTGAAAAATTTTGAGATTTCCAAATTGATTGCAAAGGAAATAATCAGTATTTGGCAAGCAGTGAACCCACAATTGCCTTTGTTAAGGGAACATTATATAGGGCAGAAGGTGGGTATATTTTGTTTCAAGAAGGCCAAACAGGTTAACAGAAAATCTCTCACCACATGCAAAGTGAAAAGAATGGAGGAACAGCTGGACAGATTATTTGATATTTCTTCATGTTGCTGTAAACTGCCCGTCTTAAGATGTGATGACTTTGCTGTGAAGTGCAACAAAGAAAATTGCCAAACAAGGCACATAGTTTGCACTTGTCCTCCTAACAAGAAGGTAATCTTCATTCTATGCTTGATTGTGTTTTACTTGTTTAATTTGAACAAGTTCATGTCTCGATTTTTTAAATTTAAATTTATCTCTGATAATATTCCTTTTTCTGGTAAATGATATGATATTTTCCTTAATATTTGTCATGTATGCTAGACCTGTTATTAAACATGCAAATTTTGAAATTTCAGGTTCCCATTGAAGAGAGGGAATATTTAAAAGATCAGAGAGAGAAAACAGGTCCAAAAGGCAGTTTCCAGCTGGGACCTATTGAAAAGGATGCTGTCAAAAAATACAAAGACAAAATTTCAGTGGATGCAGAAAGGTTAGACAGACAGCAACAAGATTCTTCATGTGTTGCATCCTCGACGTCTGATATTTTTCCACGGACGTCCTCCAGTGAAGAAACCGTGGATGACAGTTTTGAGCCAGGGAGAATGTTGAAGGGTCATTACAGTCTTTTAAAAGTCCCAAGATATTCTATGGAACTTATTAGGGGTGATGTATCATCAAATCTTGGGGCTTGTCTTGCTAATGCCTTTCTGTTAGATCTACAGGATATGGGACTTCTTAATCCAAGTATTCCGTTAAAAGACATTATTTTAGACAAATCTAAAATAGATAGGGAAAAAGCAAGAGTAAAGGTAGCTAGCTATCAGAAGCATGTTCAAGATTATGACAATCTCATCTGCATTGGAGTTGATTGCAGAGTGGATAAAGACACTTTGCTATACAATGAGATTGAAGAGAATGGTGTGAAAAAGATTAAAAAGAGCAAGGGACCAGAGCGCCACTTAACATTTACAAGAGAGATTGGCACTTCAAGTAAATATCTCACCCACCGATTCATACCCAACATTGGTGCAACTGGTATTCATTCTAGCTGATGATGTTGCTGCTGTTCTAGAAGAATACTACAGTGTAAATACTGTTGAGGCAGTTCTGGTAGACAATACCAGTACAAACACTGGTTGTAAAACAGGGAGGGTGACAGCTCTGGAGAAAAAAATAAAAAGGAAGGTGCACACAATTGGCTGTTCGCTTCATCAAAATGAACTTCCATTTAGAGCGGTATTTAAATCTATTGATGGAACTACAAGAAGTCCAACAACTTTCACTGGCCCTTTGGGGAAACTTTGTGAAAGTAATTACCATCATTTGCTCCAGGTAAAATTTGAATGTATCAGTGGCCATCTGGATAATTTTTATCTCCCTGCAAAGGCAATGGATGACCTAAGTGGTGACCAACGACTACTTCTTGAATATGCTGTAGGTATTTCTCGAGGTAAAGTGAACACTAGATTTGCTTCCTGGAAGATTGGACCTCTGAATCAAGCAAGATGGCTTACTTTAGCTATCAGGTTAATCTGCCTATGGACCAGAAGTGCATATCCACCAAAACCCTCTGATGAATTACGCAACATTGTCCAATTTGTCATACAAGTATATGCAGTTAGTTGGTTTGAAATAAAAGGGGACAATAATTTCTATAACCAACAATTGTAAATCTTTCATATGTTCCAGAGAATAAAGCAACAGTCAACTGAAATTCAGAATGTTGCATTAAAAAATTTACAACACAATGCTTTTGCTTTACTTCCGGAAAACATTTTGTTGTCAATGTTGAAGTCCAATGAATTGGAGGTGAGGGAAGAGGCCATAAAAAAAGATTTTGTCCATTCGGTATGTTAACATTTATTCATACCTAATTAGTTATGTCAATTTGCAAGAATAATTATAAGTTTTATTCAAATTACATTGCAAAAATATAATCAAGTTTGGATAAATTTTCATTTTTTTCTTCAGAAGTAGCGAACTGCCAAAGAAAAGATTGAAAAAAATTACTTCAATCAATTTTGAAGCTACACATTGGTCAACTCTGATTGACCTCTCACAAAGAGGATTTGTGAACCTGCAGTTCCAGAAGATTTTTCCACAAATGAACTCTTAGAATCCCTACTGAATGAACAGAACTGAAATTTCCAAAATTACCTGCCCACTCACAAGGTGTGGAAAAAACTGTTAAATTAACAACAGAAGCTTCACAGATTGTGTATGGACAGGAAGCAAGGCACAAGCACATTATAACCAAATCATTGTGCCACCAGATCAGACCTGCATTTTCCTCGAAAGGAAAATACACAGAACAATTCAGTTCTGTTGTTACATAATTTATATAGTTTAGGAGCTTTTAACACAATTTTCAACAAAAAATGCAAATTTAAAACATTGAATATATTTTCCATTCATTGTATATAATGAAAAATATCAATTTTATTTGGATTTATTATTGAAATAATGAAATTTTGAAGTCATTTTGTCATCAAAATCCTGCGGAAATGAGGTATTTGTGTATATTTTTGCTGACGATCTTTAAAATGAAATGCTCAAATGAGTTTTAACGTTAGGAATCTGATTTTTGTTGTCAGTTCTTATAACACCAAACCCCAGCTTTCGCCATCAAAGCTGTATTGAATTTCCAAAAAAAGTGACAAATCAACCTGCCCTACTGAACAGCCCTTTTCTGTGTGATATAATGAGCCTTCGGCGCTCTACATGTATTATTATCGTCACCCAGAAGAGGAAGCTTCCGGCAAAAAGACAAAAAGAATGATAAAAATATATATATAAAAAAAGGGAAAACGGAAGAGAGGTTTTCCGGTCAAAGAAGCAGGGAGAAGATAAAGAAATATATAACAAATGTCCGTTATCAGATCAGGCGAAAAATGCGTAGGTATATTTAGCGGATGTAAAAACCAAATCAAAAGATAAAGATGCGTAGGCGTATTTACCGATATAAAGGCCAGAGGATTCGAGCCGAAGTCAGACACCAGCGAACAGCCGATAGCTTTACCTTGCGTCTCCCGTCAGCAAACACCCCTCGGGCATTTCCACTGTGAACACTCGTCGCCGTCTTCGCCAGCCACCCGGCATTTTCATTGTGAAGCTCTACGCCCCTCACCTACCACACACTGAAGAAAATAAAGACGGGTCATACTTTTGTATATACATGTCTGTTGTTTATTGAAGTCCAGTAACCGGTAGTCAAGCGGCTATACAACATACAGACAGGGCTTAGTTACAAAGAGATCATCTGTCTAAGCATAGAGAAAGATTATAGCTGCTTAAATTTGGTTATATTGTGTTTGACAAAAATGCCGATAAAAAGTATTAAGACTGCTGATAACCAAGTATGTCCGTCTAGACTGTTGTCTTGACGTGTATACATTATTTCATCCACTTGACGTGGTTGTGTGAAGCTAATTGCAACTAATAATATACATACGCAACACAAAATGGGCACTACTTACTATTCTTTGTCCATTTGCTACTTTCAGAGATTCTTAAACGGAACCACCCCTACCCTGACTTGTCTGCTGTCCAGCGAGCCTGAAAATGACAAAGGTCATTTTGGATTTCATATTGAATACTAAATAAACACCTTTCAGTCTCCCCCGTTCGCTGCAATAGCGCGTGACGTCTGATTAATATTTTTCCGACGATTCTACTTCGGTCCGGTCATCTTTACGCGGTTGACCTTTAAAAGCAGGAAAGGTCAATTGTGAATCACTTATCAACTTGGTGCAATAACAATCGATGGTTAAGTTCTCACTTAACAACCGGCTCAGAAAAGACACTCCGCGGAACTGTCAGTTTTGTCATTTGGAACTATCGTTAAGTATTTACAAACATTTGTATAAGTCAGGCACAAGGTCAAAAGTTTCATTGTTTGGTTGGTTGATTGATATTAACGGCATATCAAACCATCTTGGGGTATTTTATGTCTAGAGGTTAGGAAATCACGTTTATTGTATTTCTATTAACATTTTTTTCTGTCGATTAGTCTTTTCTTTGTTTAATGAATATCAATATTTTCGCAAGAAAGATCCAAGCTAGCATCCATCTATAGACGGGAACCAGGTTTCTACCATTCTGATTCAGAGAGTGATGCGAAGAAATGGACACTTCAATATACCCTAGTCTTCAAGAACTGAAGTCTCGTCAACAGATGCAGTTTAGTGTCTTACTTAGGACACCCTTTGATGTGGATGGGTCTTCCCCTAGATGGAGATACAATTAGCGTATCTATGATATGTTATATTATTCGTAATGTTATATATATATCATATTGTATTGTATATTTTATATGTATATATATAAAGATTAGCATTAAATAACCCACAGGGTTTATATACCATTAAACTAAACCAACAAATTATTATCCATGAGGTTTTTCGGGATTTTTTATATATGAAGGTATTAATTAACAGAATCTCAAATGGGACTTACTTTCGTTTCATTGTTTAATGGAATATCAACCTTAATGGGTTATTTAATGCCAAAGCCATCCTTGTAAATAAACAGTAATAGATGGGAGGATGAAGAGGTTCATACCTTTCCCAAGGGTATTAGTCTTTAATATCATATCAAACTTTGTAGGTTATTTAATACCAAAGCCATTATTGTAGAAGAACATTAATGGTACTATTTAACACATGGCTAAAGACGATGAGAGGGTTCATACCTTTCCCAAGGGTATTAGTCTAAAAGTGAACGTAATAGCACGAGCGGGTCTCATGTTTAAACAGTTATGTATCTGCACTGCTATGAAGAGCCCTATGATGTGTTCAGTGATATCAAGACTGAAGCTCTATTTACCAAGCCCCCCTCCCCAGAATATCTACTGCACCTCTGCAAAGAGGTAAAATCCTCCAATTGGCTACCTAATTCCCTTGGCAGTGCCGTGATGTTTAAGGACTGAATCCTGGTGGATGAGCAATCTATGACTTGCAACAATCCACTTTTACCATTACTTAGGCTAGCCCCGACCCTTCAATCGGCTAGTGACGTCAAACCATAGTAGCTATATGATTGTCCCAACCCTATTACCATTATGGCAAGCCCCAACACTTTTTATCATATATGTCCTAGAAGGCGGTGGCTGAGGGTCTTATTGTCCTGGATATGACGTTAAACTGCATATAATGTTCAAGTTCCAATTTTTTACCTGTGAGGAGTACTCATTCATCACCATTACTACCAGGTACACTCTGACCCGTAGTGGTAGTACCTTTTAGGGTCCCATCTATGGGGAAATAGAAAAAATATGAGTTAAAATCTATTTTTAAAAATTGAATTCGAAAATAAAAATCGAATACTTTTGAGAATGGATGAAATAAAACGTCTTCGTCATAAAATAACCCAACAAGGGTTGACATGCCGTAAAAACCAACCAACCAGCCAACCAAAATCATTACTAATTAAAAAAATAAATGATATTAAGATGGAATCTTTTTGGCCAGAACATTTTTAGGTTAACACCGGTGTCTGAATTCCTTCAGCGTTTAGTAATATTTTAACGACGCTTTCTTTTCACAAAGATATTTTCATTTTTAATCGATGGCGGACAAAAATAGACCGTATAAGTAAATAGACGTCAGAAAGATAATGAAAAAACTATAAAAAAATGTTCATCCAATGTGATGGGTTGTAGATGGCGCTGTTTGTCGAAGAAGCGACCGACAGAAAGTAAATCTTATCGCTTCTTTTTTTCCCCTCTATTGCTCTGAATACGATTTTCCTCTGCGGCCATTTTGTAAAGATTGCCATAATAAGCCATAAACAATAATGGATCTGGCAAGACATGAGACGTCTCAAAGGGCACGAGAAGATATCGCGATTAGACCCAAGTGTATTATCTCTCGATTCAAAGACATGTTCTGGCCAACGGTATGGTGTAAAGAGTCGGGGAGGGTGTTACATTCATCAAATGACCAATATATTGTTGGCAAGTGATGATGTGCAAACGCTGGGGGCTATTGAAAAACAGATGGTCAACTAATACACCCAGAGACTAGCAAGGTGATGAAAAATGGCCGTTCTTTTTGGATGTGAAAATGGCTGCCTATGAATATTTGATTTATTGACAAGTAGATTAGTCAGGTGAGTCGGGGGCGCGCGTCGTGGCGTTGTTTTAGGAACTGGGCTCTGGGATCCAAGTTCAAATCCTGGACGGGGCTGTTCGTCCTTGAAAAAGCATGAATTACTCTCTTCTCTGTCCGATTAGAGCAATGGGTAAATAGTAGGGCAGATTTGACTATTTAGCCTTCACTCAAATGATTATGTATACAATGCACAGAAAATGTTTAAACATATGAAAATATACAAAAGTTTAATAAAAATATACAAAACATAAAAAATATCTTAAAAAATAGTTTTTTAACATCTATTTAATAATGGAGATTCGCTTCCGGTTTTTGTCTGTAACAAAAACGACGTCACTGATTACGTCACCCTACCTAAAACGTCAAATTAATACATTCAACATTTGAGCATGCAATGATAGACAGTCCTCATTGGGTTTTTAAACAAATTTTAATAAATACATACCTGGTATTATCTATCTCTATATAGTTTGTTTTATTTTAATATATATTTAAAGTTATCAAAACTAAGTTTCCATTTCAATTTTTTAAATATCTTTTACTCCTTTACTAAATTTATTTTATTTGCTACTCCTTTAATAAATTTGATGATTTTACTTTACTTATGATACAAACTCTCTGATATCAAATTTTCAACTCCCATCCCCTCAGGCAATATTTATTTTATGTCGCCCAGAGGGCGTTTTTTATTTTGCTAGTATATAATATATTTAATAGTATATTAAAACATATGAATAATATAATTAAAAACTAGAAAAATATTCAAGAACATATAAAAAAAAACATATTAAAAGATTATAAAACTTGGTAAACATATGAAAACATTAAGAAATCATAGAAATTCATTAAAAAAACTATTTTACTATAGATATTTATTCAGGATTATTTTACGATAGAAATTCACTGGAATTTTTTTTACTAAAGAAATTTGTTAAGAATCCTTTAACTATGATAATTCGTAAAAACATATTTTACAAATAATATTCTAAGGAAATTATTTCTTTAATAAAAATGCTTTACAAATAGAGCAAAGTCGTCGTCGGGGCGGCCTAATGTCGCTATCAGCTAGACAGCGAGGGAGTCTATCCCATTTTTACTAGCGCTAGAGCAAGGAGCTTTTTTTAGCTCCTCACTCTACCGCACATATCCTTGTGCTACTCATACGCTGAGTTGGCGAGGGCCGGTATCGAACCAGGAGGCTTATGATTCCTAGCTAACTGCTCTACAAATTGAGCTAAACCAGACCTTTATCGAATAATATTGTTTCCTGTGAGGGAAGCAATATTATCGCTATACATTGACATAAAACAAAGGAAATGAATTTAAAAAAACACATGAACACCTATAGACTCATTATCGATCATATAAAAATCTGATAAGATAAAGCGAGAATACTTCCAAGCCGTAACCGTATCAGTGCTACTGTATGACCACACAACTTAGATTCTAACGAAACCTTTTGGAAAAAAATCTTAATGGAAAAATCACGAAGATGATGCGAGCTGCCTTGAACAAATATTGGAAGTAGCCCCCCCCCCCAAAAAAAAAAAGCAGCTGTACGGCCATTTCCCATTTTCTGTCACTGTTTAGGCACGACTTTATTCATCTTAATAATGATGAAGGTTTAAAAAACCGAAACGTTTTAACGTTGATTCTAATATCTAAAATAAAGTTATTTTTGGAACACTTTGTTTTTTGTTGTTTTTTTTTTTTCTTATTATTTACTATATGCTGTCGGATTTATTTCATGTTTTATCACCCAATCTTCAGTATCTAAATGTTATATGATTGATAAATCCTGGATGTGGTAATTGCATTTCACTTTGCGCTAATACCCTTGATGTATGAGGTATGAATCCTACTCTCCCTCCAGCTATGGATAAATAGTAAGACAGACTGGGCTCTTTAACCTTGGTTAGGCAACCGGTCTAGGAGAAGGAAAACTCTGAATTCAAACCTGTTGAACTTCGCTTAAGAAATTGACTTTGTGTCACATCCTGCTCGTGCGGAGGGGTTGGTAAATATATATATGATTGATAAGTTGTCTATAAATTATGTATGGTAGTGTAGAAATTAAAAACAACCGTAATTCTGAATCATGGAAAAGACATAAAAGTAACTGACAAGAATGAACTTTTACCAGCTGATCTTTGATTTGTCATTTCAATTCGTGAGAACTGGAAGTAGAAATTTCAGTTTAGCTGTTTCTTTTTCTGGAGAGGCAGACGTGTCTTCAAAGATGGCAAATTCTCCACGCGTATTGGTATAAAACTTGAGATAGATAAAGACGACTTTAAAATATTTCAAGTCTTTTGTTAGTTACTAAAAATAAAACGACACAGAGACAAAGGAGTCTCAAGAAGGAAGATCAAAGAACAGAGAATGATCCCAACAGAGAAGAGATGTCCACCCAGCAGAAAAGAGATAAAACATAAAAAGACAACTAAAAAGCAAATAAGTATAATATGATAAGATGCTAAGCACCTGAAATATTTCTTGCAGACATTCTGCGTTCCAAGGATGTCTGTAAGAATGATCTCAGGTGCTTTGGCATTGCCCCTTCCAGCTGGGAAAATTTGGCTCAGGACCGCCCTCGGTGGCGGCTGACTCTCCGTAGAGGACTGTTCATATCTGAACTTACCCTGACGCAACGCAATGAATGTAAGAGGTCCAGAAGAAAACAGTGGCAACAAAGCATCGAAAAACATCTTCAGGGACAGCCTTCACATGCGACATCTGTGGTCGAGAATGTTTTCAAAAATTGGACTTCACAGACACAGGAGGTGCTGTAACTTCAGGGGCACATAAACTACATTATAGTCTTCCGAGACTGAAATGCCAATAAGGTAACAAGAGAAGTAAAAAGCCTATTTAACATAAATAGCTCATATTTCAACCTCATCTAACATAAAAGATCTAGGATCTCTCATCACCGTAATTAAATTCACTTCAATTTTACATATCAATGGCAAACTTAACACTAAATGTAGAAGCAACAAATTGAACATACCTAAGCAAGAATGATCCAACCTAGCATCCAGATGGCAGACAGAGGTACACAGGCTGTAACCAAATACAGACCTTTTACCAAATCCCATAACATAGTCATGTGATGCGTATATATTGATCAAATTATCTGAAAATAAATAAATATGAGACCCCATAAACAGATAGGAACAGATGAGTTACAACATCCCAGTCTGCTCTATAAGGTACCTACCAACTAATTCTTGTAGCGGACCGAACTAGCAATATAGCTGAGTACTGATTTGTGTGTCTAAATAAATCCTGCTAAAATATTCAACATTTGTTCTTAAATACTTTAAAGAAAAACAGTAAACAAATTACCCTTGCTTAGATTTAATCAATATATTTGTTTTTATAAATAACAATATCACAGAAAAAATATCAAAATGACTTTGATAATTATGACATTTTGAAATAAATTTCATAGTGTAAAAAAAATCGTGGAACAAAAAAGTCTTCTAAAAATGAAACCTAACAAAATATTTTACGTTAAAATTCTTAAATGATTTCGTAAAACTTTACATTAACGTAAGATTAATAAGAACTGTGGTAAAAATAATCAACATAGATTTTTATTTGTTCAAACTTTATGATAAACTTTATTCTTTTGCGTCACAGTATTTGCAATTTGTTATATAACACTTTTCTTTATAGAAACATTTAAAGAACTTGTGATTGATATTGATCAATTAGCTAATTAACAATTATACTTATTACTAGAATTCAATTATTATTTCTCATTAATCAAAATCAGAGAAAATGTATCTGTCAATCAATCAGAAAGTCAGTTTGACTTTTACAAAAAATAATTAGCAATGAAACATGAATATAAAAACATGAAACAAAAAAAAAAAACAGAAATAAGGATACGCAGTAAAAAAACATTTTTCCTAATATTGAAGAGATTTATTCTATTTCTCTTATTTTTTTTAGATGAGGCTTGATAATCAGTATTATTAATATTATTCGGACTATTGCCCTCATCTTCATTGTTATCTGTACAACATTTCGGCTGATGTGCACTCCGGTTTTCCTCGGGTATTTCTTGTCGGGCTCGGGAATCTTTTCGGACTTGGGAATCATCTCGGACTCAGGAACCTTCTTTTCGAACTCAGGAACCTTCTTGTCATAATCGGGAACCTTCTTGTCGTAATCGGGAGTCATACAGATAACAATGAAGATGAGGACAATAGTCCGAATAATACAAATAATACAGATTTATTGTATTATTCAAAATAGTCATAACTTGCTCATTCATTATTGATCTTAATTTGATAGAATATAAACATACAATATAAAAGCCCTGTCGGCTGGGGCTTTAGAATACACCGACTGCACCTCTACAGATCGGTAAGATCCCCTCCATAAAAGCAACCTATTGTCCTTGAGTGGTAACACGTGATGCTTAATGATTGAATGCTGATGGATGAGTTCTCCATAACATGCAACACTCTACTTTGACCCTTACTTGGAATAGACAGGCGGTCGGGGAAACCCCTCCTATATATCGGCTGGTCACGCCAAACCCAAGAACCTATAGATTTGTCGCGACCCTATTTCCTTTATGACAAACCCCCATCTTTATTTATCATATATGTGCTGAAGGCGATGGCTGAGGATCTTAATGTACAGGGCATGACGTTAAACTGCATATAACGATGAAGTTTCACTTAGAAAGCTCTGTGGAGAGTGGAGTACCCCTACATTCCTTTTACTTCCAGGTACACTTTGACCGGGAGTGATAGTACCTGTTAGGTTCTCGTCTATGGGTTAAATAGAAAAATGAGTTTTAAACAATGTATTTAAAAAATTGGATCTAAAATTAAGAATTTTCAATACCCATCATGAATGAATAAAACAAAATGTTTTCGGCATGAAATAACCCAACAAGGGTTGACATACCGTAAAATCCAATCAATCAACCAGCTAAGATATAAGATTTCTAAGACAACTTTAAAATGCTTCTTATATGGTTAAGGAAACAAATAATTTTTAAAGAAATGAATGCAAAATCTTAAGCGGGTCAACAAACAAATAAATATGAGACCCCACAAAGAGGTATGAACACATAAGACACAATAGAACAGCAAATATAGGATGGGTAGGGAGAAAGATGAGACGATCAACCACGTATTAAGCAAATGAAGTCAACTACCACAACGTGAATACAAAGCTAGGCAACACTGACTTGGAAAGGTAATCGACTGGGAATTGTACAAGAAACGAAATTCTTACTGTGGTATACTAAGAAACGGAAGCACCGTTTCTACCATTGTTTTTGTTATGAAACGGAAGGACTGTTTCAGCCATCTTGTTGAGTTGAAAATAAAAGGCGGAAGTGATCACTTCTCGTAGTTAACGTCAGCTGGACTCCCCGTCTTATTATTTCGCTAAGCGCATTACAACACTTATCCTACAACAAAATGGTATATGCACGAACCAAAATTGAATCTTGACAATGAAACACATAAATTTTTCTGGGACTTTCAGAAAAAGACACAAGATCAGATCTAGTATTGATTTATAAGAAAACAGAACTTGACAAGTAGGCCACAAGGTGAAGGCGAAAGAAAAACGAAACGATAGACAAATATCTGGCCAGAGAATTGAAATAACTGTGGAATATAAGGGAGACTTAAAAAGACTTGCTGTCCTCTAGACTCGAGTGGTGTGAAAAACTCGCAAAGCGTGAAATACTTAGTTTTGATCAATAAGGAGAAAAAAAAACTTGTTATCTCGTGGATTTTGCCATCCTGGAAAGATAGACAAATACTTGGACCTTGCCAGAGAACTAAGAAAACTGTGGAACATGAAGGTGAAGATCGTTCCAATTGTAATTGGTGCCCTAGGAACGGTCCCTAGGGGTTTAGAAAAAAGTCTAGATGAACTGGAAATCAGAGGAAGAATCGATACCATCCATACTACAGCATTGTTGAGATCAGCTGGAATACTCAGAAGAGTCCTGGAGACCTGACGAGACTTGCTATCATTCAGCCTCCAGTGAACAACCGGCTAAGGCGGGTGTGAAAAACTAATGGAGTGAAAATAATAATAATAATAATAATAATAATAATAATAATAATAATAATAATAATAATAATAATAATAATAATAATAATAATCACGACTGGGATGGGAAGGTGATTCACTGGGAATTATACAAAAAATTTTTTTGACCATACAACAAAATGGTATATGTATAAACCAGAATCTGTTCTTGAGAATGAAACATATAAAATTATCTGGGACTTTGAGATAAAGATGGATCCCCCTATCCCAGTCAGACCAGACCTAGTGTTGATTAAAAGAAAAAAGAAGAAAAAAAGAGAATGTGTCAACTGGTGAACGTTGCGGTCCCAGCAGATCACAGGGTGAAGCTGAAAGAAAAAGGAAAAGATGAATAAATACCTGGACCTTGCCAGACAATTGAAAAATCTGTGGAATATGAGAGTGAAAGTTATACCAATTGTAGTGGGTGCACTTGGAACGGTCCCAATAAACTTGGAAAAAAGACTGGAGGATCTGGAAATCAGAGGAAGAATTGAGACCATCCAGACTACTGCACTGCTGCAATCGGCTAGAATACTCAGAAGAGTCCTGGGGAGACTTGTTGTCACTCAGCCTCCAGTGAAATACCATCAACTAACGCTGATGTGAAAAACTTAAAATAATAATAAATCAGCACAAAGGAATACGAGATTAGGTATGATTGGAATGGTAAGGTGATTCATTGGGAATTGCGTAGGAAACAAATGGTATATGTACAAACCAGAATAGTTCATTGAAAATATGGCGCATAAAATTCTCTGGCACTTTGACATACAAATGGACCAGCACATCCTAGCCCCTTCCTACACACACAATCACCCGATATATATATATGTGTATGTGTGTCTGAGTGTATGTGAGTGCATGTGTGTGTACATGTATGTATGTATGCATGGATGGACGCGCGCACGTGTGTGTGTGTGTGCATTCAAGGCAACCTTTCCTTAGACATCAATAATTTATTAGAGCCATTAATCATTGAGAAACAAGCGATGAATTTGAAATTTCTTGACCCTGGGAATTGGCAGCGTTAGCAAAGTTTAACTGGTTCACTGAAATATCAGGGGTTCAGCTGATGGGTCAGAAGAAGACATTGGATGTGACATATATGAACCGAGAAAGTGCACGCTACTTCACTGCAAGAATCGAAATGTCTGAAAACAACAGATAAAGAAAATAGTTCAAAATAAAGTATACATCAACAAATTTGTGTAATATATTGCCTGGTCAAGGAGTTGTGTCTACTGAAAAACTGCGTAGGTGTCACGATCAAAGAGGCGTGACCCTGTGAGTTGAACAATTATAAAAAGCCCTTACAAATCTGGGTTGGAGAGGTCGCGATCGAGATTGAGATCGCTGGCAGTCATTTATATATATATATATATATATATATATATATTCGTTCGGCTGGAAACCACAAGGTTCCTAGTTCGATACCGGTCCTCGCCAACTCAGCGTATGAGTAGCGCAGAGATCTGTGCGGTAAAGTAAGGAGCTGATGGTAGGTGTAGCGCTCCATCTCAGACGCAAAAAACAATCTCCTTGATCTGGCGCTAGTGAAAAGGGGATATACTCCCTCGCTGATTGGCTGACACCGACATTAGGCCGCCCAGACGACTTCACTTCACTTCACTTCACTTCATATAAATATATATATATATATATATATATATATATTTCTGTACAATTAGTACGTGACACAAAGTTATTTTCTTAGGCGTGGTTTAATTCATAGTTTTCTTTCTCCTAGACTTGTTGCCGAAGCAAGCTTGAAGGGCACAGTCTGACCTACTATTTACCAACAGCTGGTGGGGGAATAATTAGATCCATATGTTTTCGAAAAGTATTAGCAATATGTAAAATGCAACCAACCACATCCCGGATTCGAACTCGTCTCGCCATGTATATTTCCTACGACGGTGTACCATCATATCACGTGCGTCCTCTAAATTTTTATATTTAGAATATACTTATTTATGGGCAGTTTTCAAACTAATATTCTTTTTTTTTTTTTTCATAAGTGACTTATTTTTAAATATCATTATCTTGTTTACGAATCGATGTCTAAATTATCTGGGAAAGTACCATCTTGGAACTTAAAAAAAAATTAGCTAGTGTTAAAAAAACATATTGCGTCTAAATTTCTTAGACTGACACTTACAGTGAATTGACTTCAGACCAAGCCGACTGCACATCTTCAGTGGAGTAAGATTCCCCAAATCGAACCCTCTGTTGGCCATTGGTGGTGACCCGTGATACTTAAGGATGGAATCATGGTGGCTGGGCAGTTAATGACATTCAAATCTCCATTTTAGCCCTTACTTAAGGAAAACGCGTAGTCAGAAAGACCTCTCCGATCAATCGGTTGGTTTCGTCAAGCCCTTGCATCTATATGATTGTCACAAATCAATTGTTTTTATGGCAAGCCCCAACATTTTTATCATATGTATATATATATATTTACCGACCCCTCCACACGAGCAGGATGTGACACACGGTCAATTTCTTAAGCGGAGTTGAACACGTTTGAATTCAGAGTTTTCCTTCTCCTAGACCGGTTTCCTAACCAAGGTTAAAGAACCCAGTCTGCCCTACTATTTACCCATAGTTAGAGGGAGAGTAGAATTCGTACCTTTCCCAAGGGTATTAGCGCTATATTTTTATCATATATGAGCTAGAAGGCGGTGACTGAGGGTCTTAGTATCCTGGGTATGACGTTTAACTGGATATAATGTTGGAGCTCTGAAGATAGTTGTGTACATCTTCATCACCATTACTCCTTCATCCACTATGAGTCGGGTTAGTAGTAGCTGTTAGGGTCCCATTTATGAGTTAAATAGAAAAAATGTGTTTAAAGATTGTCTTTATAATAAGTGAGTTTATCTTTTTTAATGAATAGCCCAAAAGAATGAATAAACCAAAATGTCTTCGGCATAAAATAACCCAACACTGGTTGACATGCCAACCAATCCACCAATAATGAATTGAATAATGTGTCTAGATAATTTATTGCATGGAGATGAAAACAGTACAAGTGATGATTTTCCTGTTGCAATGGACGAGATATTTTGCGAGGAATTTTTCCTAGGTCGCCATGCGCTGAAAATGATATACTAATTTTGGTTTAGACTGATATAAGATTAGAGGAGCAAGTGTCCTAAAAAATAATGTCCTCAAATTAAACACAAATTAGAAAGACAAACCAAGTCCTTGCATTGTTATTTTGCAGCTGTATCGTGTCTCTAGTATTGTGGTTGGCAACATTCCGTCTATTTTAAACGATGGCGTAGTGTCCATTTTTTTTACCTGTCGACGTTGTAACGTTTCGGTCTTTTAGACCTTCTTCAGGACTTTGGATTGAGTTATTGCTTCAATGATGGACATTTACATCCAAGTGAATTAGGAGGTCGTGAATAAGGGGAGGGGTGGTCAGTTGTTGGTATTAACAGAGGTTGGTAGTAGGAGATTTTCCTTTTTCTCTCAGATTGAGTGGATAGTAACGTGGTTCTGATAATGATGCCACAGGTTTTAGGGGTTGGGTGGGTTTTGTATATTGGGTTTGAAGATGGAGTGATTCATGTGAATATGTTGAAAGACATAAGGGTTGGTTATGAGTGTGTGTGTTTATTCTATTTATTTATTTATTTTGCTAAGTCTCATCTTGTTGTCTTTATTGTCTATTATTTCTCCCATATATATATATATATATGGTTGGCAACCTTCCGTCTATTTTAGACGATGGCATAGTGCCCATTTATTTAGTTTTATCTACAGCTACGTGAATGGCTGAACAGACCGATCCTTGAATGGCAGTCTCTGGAGCAGTGATTGCAAACAAAAGGTTATGCTTTCTGTAGGTGTTCGGGGTGTTGTTGTCTCTCCTTCCTTTTGGGTCTCTTTTCTGTGGCGGCTTCTTTCCTCTCTCTTTTTCACTTCTTTTTGTTCTTTGTTTGACGAGGAGGCGCCAGGTTGCACGGTCTTCTGCACAAGCCTCCCATGTGTTTATGTCGACGTGGCATGTCTTCATGTCTCTCTTGCAGACATCTTTGAAGCGTAGGCGTGGTCTCCCTACCGGCCGGGTGCCCTCCACTAGTTCACCATAAAGTTGGTCTTTGGGGATGCGGCCTTTGTCCATCCTCCTGACATGGCCAAGCCAGCGCAGGCGTCTCTCGCAGGTGATGGCGGGCATGCTGTTTACGTTTGCTCGTTCCAGAGTCCTAATAAAAAAATCAAACATACAGGCTTATCCTCGAATTAAACATAAATTAGAAAAACAAACCAAGTCCTTGCATTGTTATTTTGCAGTTATATCATGTCTCTAGTATAATCGAAATATAACATCATAAATCTTACAATATCATTTCTCGGAATTTCTGAGCCGAGGCTTGATAATTAGTATTATTTGGACTTTTCGGACAATGGGGCAGCAGTAACATAGAATAATAATTAAAACAACTTAACGCCTCTACCCCAGCTATGGTTAGCGGAATGAGAACAGGATAACCCCGTGGACTGAATAAAGGGTTAGGTTCAAAGTTCCGTGATGGCTCCCGATTACGACAAGAAGTTTCCAGAAAAGATGGTTCCCGATTCTGAAATGGTTCCCGAGTCCGAGAAGGACTGTCTTAACCTAACTCCCTTATCCACTACACTATGTATCCAATTGGACAATTCAGTATGAATTTTGGGAACTTATAAACCTAATGTCTTGTCTACCCCAGCTATGGTTAGCGGAAGGAGAACAGAATACTCCCGTGGACTTAATAAAGGGTTAGGTTCAAAGTTCCGTGATGGCTCCCGATTACGACAAGAAAGTTCTCTATTACGACAACAAGGTTCCCGAGCCCAAAAAGAAGGTTCCTGAGTCCGACAAAAAATACCTGAAGAAGGCCGGAGGGCACATCGGCCGAAACGTTGTACAGATAACAATGAAGATGGGGATAATTGTCCGAATAATCCAAATAATACTAATTATCAAGCCTCATCTAAAAAAATCCGAGAAATAGATAAGATTTCTTTATACAGCATAGAAAGATAGTTGAGAGAAAAGAGTTCCACCTGATCGATAATTCTAACTCTCTGACTAGAAATGGCGATATTAAAAAAAAACAGAGGGTCCCAGAAGCACGGTGGTGGAGCATGTGCTGACGTCAATGACATGTGCTGACTATGCAAAAGAAAAAAAAATGGAAACATTGGTTTTGGTCAGTTTTTTGAGCAAAGATTAACGGGTCTGAATTCAGAGTTTTCCTTCTCCTAGACTGGTTGGCTAACCAAGGTTAAAGAGCCCAATCTACCATACTATTTATCCATATCTGGGGGGGGGGTCGAATAGTTGGATTCATGCTTTGCCGAGGGTATTAGCGCTATCTAAAATGCAAACTGATTCGCCAAGGATTTGAACTCGTCTCGCCGTGTCCATTTCCTACAACGATAATCACGCGCATCTATGGTCTGTCTGTCTGTCTGTCTCTGTCTCTCTCCCTCTCTCTGTTTCTCTCACACTTTCTCTCTCACTTTCTCTCTCCTTGTCCCTCTCTCTCTGTCTCTGTCTCTGTCTATATATATCTATATATATGTATATAAAGCCATATATATATATATATATATATATAATATACATATGAAACCATATATATATATATATATATATATATATATATATATATATATATATATATATGTATGTATATATGCTAAGTAACTTCCATTATCCGATATATGCCATTAACGACCTTACATGATACCCGACGGCCTAATTGTCAGAATAAGTTGTGTTTTCTTTTTATAAGAGAAAGAGAGGTGAACTTTTAATCAGAGTCTTTTTAAAGAAGCCATCGTATAAATGGAAATGAATAAATCATTGCGTTATTTATCCGAACAAAATCCAATTTCCGTTCAAGTATTCTTCCTTCCAAAATTCTGTTGCCTCATTTAGCAAATACAGAGTTCACTAGAGTACACTCTCTCGGTTGAAGGAGAACCCAGTATACTCAACTTTACAAGAAGAAATAGGCCATGCGTCAAAGATCTGAGTCATATATAAAATAAAGACGCGCGTTTGTTCACTGAAGCGGTCGCTAATTTATTAGAGGAGAGATGGTCAAAAACAGTAACATAATGTTAAATGATTACACTAGTTTACAAAAAAATATTTTTTGTCTGAAGGCAAGAATGTGAATAGGTGTTTTTTTTACTAATTTAGGTGTGCTGAATTCAAATTTATAAACAGTTTTGCTCTATCACCCCTAGTTTTCTGTCTTTTAAATAGTCTCATTTTAGTATATACAGAGTATATACGTGCTTATTTCAACAGTTGCAGCAGCTTATTACAGATAAAACAGGATAGATAAAGAACATTGACGGAAAAAATATACTTGGATGACACAATGTACACAATTCATAGTACCGCAGACAGTTAGAAGAGTGTTTTCTTAGATGATAGCAGAAAGAATTGGCCTTGTTGAGGCATCCTTGATGTTTTGACCAGCTTGAAGCCATTGGAGAATATGAAAAAACAAAAACAAAGTAAAATTAAATTAAAGGTGATGAGTAAAAACGGATTTCAAATCTAAATTCAACACCCCCAAATTAGGTTAAAACAGTTATTTTTGTGCTTGCCTCAATTTCTTTGTAAACCAGTGTTATTTTTAATAGAAGATAGTCTTTTTCACGGAGAAAATACTTGGTTTGATATAATTCGTACCCCATTCTACAAAAGGATTGACATCGCTTCGGTAAGACCTCTCTCCGGGAAGACCTCTGCGCAGTACCCTGAATCCCTGCAGGGCAGATCGATGTAGGTCCTTGCTGGACGGCCCACACTGGCATATCCATATCAATATTTCCACAATAGAACGTTACTTATGAGTTCGTCTCTTGCTTATCCAGCTGTGTCAAACGTTTCTTGTTCGTCTCATTCAGACGGCTTGTGTCATTTAGGGTAGATGGCCATACAGCTGCTTTCTTGTGGGATGCTGTTTCCATTATTTGTTGAAGACAGTATGCAGAATTATTGTCCAGCTCTCATCTAGATTATTCTTTAGATAGTTCATTAGGGTCCGCGTAGTGCAGCCGTTTGGTAGCACTGATTCAACTACAGCTTGGAAGAATTATCACTTTAACTTATTAGTGAGAACCAATTTTTAAACTAAATTAAACGTTGCAAATGATTACCAATTCTTGACTATAACACCCAGTCCTGTGATTCCATGATTGAAAGATCTCTTCCAATTAATGTAGATTATAAAAGGTTGAAGAGAAGATAGCTTACGAACCGCATTCGCACATGCCTGGTGGGTAACAGGATTGAAAAACTCCGAAAAAAGAACACGGCCACTCCACGACCATAATTTTTCTTAAATTATGATCTCGGAGACAAGAATAGTGTATGGCGATTTGGCCCATATATTTTTACGGCATGTGGAATTGACTGAATTAAAATAATTAATAATTATTGTTATTGTCATTGTCTATTGTGATCATTAAGCTAAAATATTCATCAAATATCCGGTGATTTGCAATGATGCAATATCGAATGATTTTGGTATCTGTGGAATTCTGGTGACATAAATTATCGGATAAATTTAAACCATTGTTTCTATTGTTTCTAAAATATTTCCAAACTAATTTTATTTCGATTCTCTTTTGTTTACCTAATTCTAAACTCATGACATACAATTGTAAAACTAGTTGTTTGAGATAACTTAATTATTTTAATTCGGTCAATTCCACATGCCGTAAAATATAGGGGCCAAATCCCCATAAGGGTGAAGCGTATACAAATTTTCCTGAGACCAGTCACATAATAAAAGAAAGCATGAACAACTGTAGAAACGTGTGTTTTCAAAACTCAGTATTGGGTGCGTGTTGTGAAACACTTCAGTATTGTTGATGCAGATCTCAATGGTGGATTTCTGTCGTCAAACTAGAACTCAGTTGTTCAAATTTAAATTAATTTCCTGTGTTTATTTAACAACATAAACCACTAATAAAAATAGTCTACCAACTATTTTCCCATAGCTGCGGGGAGAACTGAAGAATTCATGCATTTCCAAAGGCCATCCCATTTTCTTGAAGATAATAGTTACGCTAAACGAGCCTCCCTTAGTAAACGATTACGAATCGTAGAATTGAACTCTCAGTCCTTTGATTCCAAAATACGAAAAATATCTTCTTATATATATATAGCTAATTGACGACTAATAATACAGTCTATCATACTATTTTCCCATAGCTGGGGGGAGAACAGATGAATTCATACATATCCAAGGGGCATTAACGCAAAGTGAAATGGAAAAGGTTCGTCCAGCATTAGAACTCAGGTCGTCGTTATGGCAAGCCTCAAGCATTTTTTTTATATATGTGCTAGAAGGCGGTGGTTAACGGTTTTTATGTCCTGGAAATGATGTCAAACTCTATCTGATGGTGAGGTTCCAGTTCTGGGGGTCTGGGGAATGTGGAGCATTCAATTCATCACTTTTGCTCTCTGGTCCATTCTGACTCGGAGTGGTAGTACCTGTTAGGGTCCCATCTATGGGTTAAATAGTAAAATGTGTTGATAAAAATTGAGTATCCATTAAGAATGAATTTATTTCAAACCTTTGTCGACATCGAGGTTGATATGCTGTAAAAAAGAAAAAATCAGGTCGTCGATGCCCTTTTATACTAAGATAACCGTTGCGCCATCATGCCTCCCTTAGTAAATGATTAGGAATGGTAGACTTTAACGCTCAGTCCTGAGATTCCTTAATACGAGTACAAATATCTATTCAAATCAAAACAAATAATCATCATTAATAAAAATAGAACCAGAATGACAAACGTTTATTTTCAATGCAAGACATTTTTTCTTCGAAAAAATAATTTGATAAAAATTCGTCTCCCTTTCTAAACTGTAGTATAATCATATTAGTTCCAATTACCGCCGAATTGGTAAGACAAGGCAACAAGTCGTCGAAACTGAATACGAATCTATCTTGCAGCTATACTACTGCAGAATGCCAGGGTATTTATGAAGCCTCATAACATCATAGAAACCAAGCAGCCAATCAGGACTCAATGAATGGAATCCCCCAAATACATGGATGGACTATTCTTGATTTCCATAAATACCAACTGTCTTGGGCAATAGTTTAGTTGTGCTTAGCTAGTCTCTGTTGTTCAAACCAACAGTATACTAACTCACTTCAACATTTAAATTTAGTCAATGATTACAATTCCCAGACTATAACACTCAGTCCTGCGATTCCTTGATACGAATACAACAAATCTCTTTCAGTCAATCTAGATAAGTGTCATGTAATAATAATTATATTTGTATTTGGACTTAGAAAATAGGATGTGGATAACACAAGGATGCTGTATGCTGTTTAAAAAAAAAATATTGGAAGCATCCTCCCCCCAAAAATGCTGCTATGCCTCTATCTCACAAACCATCCAAGTAAGATGAATAAAACATGCTGGACACTGCTAGAGAAGCAAGGATGAGCTCATAAGAGATGTTCTCCTGTGGACAGCCATTTATGGACACACAAGTGTAAGCTTACAGAAAAAACTACGCCAATCAGCTCTGTGCGGATTATAGAGGCTGTGTAGAAGACTGGGTTGTAGCGATGGCCGATAGGGACGGTCGGTGAGAGAGAGGGTCATGGAAATCCGTGCTGTCAGTGTGACAAGATGATGCTGATGATGATGGTGTCTGATTGTGAAATAAAGTAGCTCGATCGGCGCTTAAGCTGGATGGAAAATTTTACTTGTTTATTAAGGATGCGAGCTTGCGTAACGGTTATGGTCGTTGGAAATGGATTTCAAATTCTGGACTAAACAGGTTACATTTGACTTTGTGCTAATATCTTTAGGAAATTTATTCCTCCCACTGTCCTCCGACCCCGCTAAATACAGATAAATCACAGGGCAGGGTGGGTCTTTTAGTCTTTGTTAGGCAAAGAAAAGGAAAAATCTGAATTCAAATCAGCTTTACTTCAGTTAAAAATTTACCTTGTGTCACATCCTGCTATATATATGTATAAATTCGCGTATTAGAATGATCATTTATTGACAATTATTTTTTCATTTTCTTGCATTTTAAAACATAGTTTTTTTTAATTTATTTTTTTAATTGACCCTAAACTCGTAAGCATTTTGAAGAATAATCTTAATTTTTTGTAATTTCTTTTAGCATATAACAATTTTATTTATTTATTTTTTATTTTTTTTATTTTTTACATATAACAAATATTAAAATTCAGTTCTTTATTGCTTGTTGGGTCAAAGTGATGAAAAATGTATTCGTTTAATTTTTTTACCCTTGAAAATGTAAAAATAAAAAGAAGCTAAGAATTAATTGTAGCTGCAAAAATTCGAATATTAATTCAAATAAAAGTTATTCGTTCATTCTATGAATATTTTATATCTTCTTAAAAATGTTTTTAAGTTCCACGTATCAAAAATTAATATATTTTCATCTAAGAAATAAGTCCTCATATGACAAAAAATTAAATTCAGTATTTAACTGTCTGAGGTACAATAACAAAAATGTATTCGTTTTCACAAAGAATTAAACATTTGTCCTTATTTGTTTGTATTTAACATTATAGGTAGTGTTATATGTGACATACCGTATAGACTAATGGAATGCACCAATGGTTACTATAAGTAACAGGGACAATTATGGCTTGTAGAGTAAGCCAATGCGAGTCAGCTTATAACTCTATTTGTCGGACGTAATTCCCACTTCTCTGTACTGTAATTGTCTACTCTTTTGTTAATACATATTCCTACATTTGTTACCCGTCGTTTTGTTCTTATTTGACCCCTTAAAACCCCACAACAGGTTGGTACAATAAAAAGAAGTTAAGATAAACATGTGTCCTGGTGATTAAAAAAAATCTAAAAATTAAATGTGTAAAGTTTTTCGTATTACAAATTTGTTACGATTTTTGTGGCCATCCTTTAGGCTTCAATTAAGAGCGCTTGTCCAGCGGAGATCCTTTATGTTAAGCAGATTGATCCTTAGTAAAGAATCCTTTGGTTGTTCCTTGGTACTCCTCAGTCTGACAGATCCTTCGTTAAATTATTGCAAATGGACGTCTCTCAGTATAAGCGATTAATTAGTTAGCCAGCCACGTATTCGTAGCTGAGGTTTAAACCACGCGACCTCGCTTCGTCTATAAATTTAAGTGGTGGATTGTAGCATACCTTATATCACCAAAATATTCCAACAACATTTTGTTCAACATTTAAAATAATGTTTTTAAAAAGTTACTTCTTGGTTTGAAACGTTTTCATGATTATTTTTTATTTTTCAAATAATTAGGAATTCTTTTTACAAATATTCCTAAATTACTAAACCATAACTTTCGAATTCAAATGCCGCCTCTGGAATTAGTGTGATACTTATGAAGAAGTGTGAAGAGTTCCAAAAATCGATAGATTCTTAATCATTGAATTATATTATTTAATCAGTAAACATCAAAATCTAAATTTTGTACTTTTCCTTATTATAAAAATATTGATGTGTATGCGCGATTTTAATGCTCAATGACATCTCTTTTCTGAGTTATAAATCAACACGTACATACCAAAACAGATAAGATTTCTTTATAGAGCAACGCTGAGCTGGTCAAAAATCTAAATCTTTTAAAGATTTTATTACGTTATATCTTGTTTGATATCTTTATTTTTTATTTCCAGGCAGACAAGACTGGCAGTTTCGTACAGTTTTATGATCATTACAGAAAACAACAGAAACAAATTTACCGATTCATATTTTTTATTCCTTTATTCTTTTGTTCTTTTATTACTAAAAGTACAATTGGAAAACAATTGGTTAATCGAATTAGATGAACTTTTGGTTTTTTTCTATAGCGCGGGTAAAAACTTTTTTCTCTTATAAAAAGATATGTAATTTCATATCCATCTGTAGATTATGCAGGTAACGGAATGAAAGTTTTGACAAAGTTTTAAATGTATATATATATATATATATATATATATATATATATTATATATATATATAGCTTGTCTTTGATCGTTCGCGACTATCATTATTTTCAAGTTAAGTCAGCAGTTTGAATAGTTATTATAAATTATTTATTTTATTATAAAGACTTGAAATGTATGAATTGAATTTATATTAATATAACGGGAAAACTTATCTATATTTACCTCAGATGTGACTAAAATCGCATTCACAAGGAACCAATTAGTGACGTAAGTTTAGAAACTATTGTATATATATATATATATATATATATATATATATATATATAATTATAAGTATGAGCAAGATGTAATGAAAACAACACACAATGCTGTTAAAGAGAAAACGATACTCATACTGTCGGATTCATTTCCTTTCTTTTAAATTATAATATACATATATATATATAAGTGTGTGTGTGTGTGTGTGTGTGTGTTCGTGTGTGTGTGTGAAGAGATGGAAGTGAATCCGACACACTCACACACTCTCATACTGATACCGTAAAAGAGAATATTTGACGTCATATTTCAAACCGTCCACTTTTTTCAGCGTCCTTTCTTCGGATTTCGAATTTTGAACAGACTGATAAACAAGAACTATCGCTTGCTTTTCTCGTTATTCTGTGATAAAAAATTTTTTATCACCTTCCTTATACCAACAAATGCCCTGAAGATGATCTAATTAATAGATCGAAACACTGCAGCGTCGGCCAATAAACTTACCACTCAACTTATTTAAACCTGTTTTTCAATTTTCTTAATATACTACACACACACACACACACACACACACACACATATATATATATATATATATATATAATATATATAGTGTCGCTTGGAAGTTTGTGAACCCTTCATATATGTGTATTGTTATTGTGAACAAATTTGAAATAATCCTCTTAAATGTGCATTCAATCACCAATTTGTAAATTAGACTTTTCCAAAGAATGAACACAAACAAAAAGTATTTCAATCATTTAAAAATGAATATATTTACTTCACCAGAACTGAATATTTGACATGTGCTAAAGTATGTGAACATTTTAGATGTTACTTTGTGGAACTTTTTGGCAGCGATTACATCAAGCAAATGTTTTCTATAGGATTTTCTGGTATGGATCTTTGTTCACTCTTGCTTGCAGAATTCAACCAATTGAGAAAGATTAGAGGGACATCTGGTATGAATCGCCAGCTTCTGGTCTAACCACAGCATTTCTTTTTAATTGAGATTTAGATTTTGTCTTAGCCAATCTAGAGTACAAATCATCTTTCTTTTAAGCCATTCCTTGGTAGTTTTGATGCTATGCTTTGGGATTATATATTGGTGCAGAACAAATATTTCGCTTAAGCTTCAACACCCTAACTGATGGTAGGAGATTCTGGTACACAATCAAACCATACTTTGTGGTGTTGAGATTTCTGGGTATATCAGGTGTGTGCTAGACGCCCACTCCTACATATAGACTAGGCCATAATCACTGGCAGTACTCTGAGGTTGATACACTACTTAACCCCGACCCTACTGGTCATAATTACATTGGCATTCTTTGACGACGGACATAAGATTGAAACACTGGACCTTTACCAATACGCAGGATAGGACTTATACGCTCACCAAAGGATTCCATAACACAGGACTTTCTTTAAGCCCTTTTTCAACTGGCCAAGGATGGCATTTAAAAAACTTTATATGTGGAAGAAAGTATGTAGTAGAAATACTTAATCCAGAGCTGAGGGTCCGAAACTGAACGTAATAGCGCGATTGGATATCGAACTCTCTTACTACCATGTCACAATCTAGCACATTAGCCACTACGCCATGGGAACTGCCCAAGTAAAAATATAGGAATTTTCCAAAAGTTGTTCTTGTTTACACAGGAAACTTGACTACTGATCGAATGAATAGAGAAATCATCAAAAAGATTCAAAGATTTTATAACTTCCGACTGACACCAACGATTTTCGAGAAAGGTTCCTTAGATTTTCATAAAGTGAATTGAGACGTCATTTTCTAATGATAATATTTGAATACATTTACCATACATATGTGTTTATATCCTTTCTGGTAAAACGCAATTATTTCCTGAACATCGTAATATATATACAGGTTGGCCCATAAAAGAGTGACTCATAAAAATGACTTGTGAATCATAAAATATACTGAGTGTTCGGGATAAATTTGACAGTTTCATAAGGAAAAAGAAAAAGTGCTTGGTATCTACAAAATTTAATGGATTGTAAAGAAATTCAACAGGCACGGAAATTACACTACTGTTAACAAGTTTTACTCAAAATAATCGCCATTAGCGTCGATCACAGCCTCAATCCTGCTCCGGAACCCTAGAATAAGCTGATGTGACAGTTTCCCTGGGAAGGGTCTAAAAAACTATTTTAATTTTGTCGATTAACTGGGCTTTTGTAGTACTGACACGGCGATTGGTGTCTTTCACAATAGCTCCGCATACATAATAAACCATGGTGTTAAGATCTGGGGAGTTCGGAGGCCAAACATTGGGATTGCTGTATTCGAAAAATTCGCCAACAACCATTTTTGACTTTTCCCAGAGGTGTGGCAGGGGGCAGAATCCTGCTACCATACATATAACCTACCATTGGCTATCCTTTTTATCCAAGTCTTGAGTACAGTGTTTAGCAACTCCACGTAGGTATCTGAGGGTTCTCCAACACTTTTTTCTGTAGATTTTCTAGGAATTCTGCTGTACGAACGCAATCAGTCTGTTATGTTGCTTTCTTCTAGCCACAACCTCGTAGTCTCCATTGCAATTCTACAGTTCATGCCTGATTATTTTACAGTGTTCAGGGAGCAT
>CM042166.1:2432776-2448420 GCA_023376005.1 Doryteuthis pealeii
AGGCACATACCATTACAACGGCATTCATTCTGAACAATTTTCGATACCAGACATAGCCAAGTACTAGATTGATTGATTGATTGATTTTAACGGCATCACAACGCATACAGGATTATTCTATGTTTAGAGGTTAAAGGATATTCGTTAATTATCTATTTCGTCCTATGTTCCTTCGACTGTTCGTTTTCCTTCTTTTACACAGTTCGAGTCATGAAATTAAAAGTAAGAATTATTATATATATATATATATATATATAATATATATATATGTGTGTGTGTGTGTGTGTGTGTGTGTGTGTGTGTTTTGTTGACAATTCTTGTCTTCTAGTTTTTCTTCGATCCTTTCTAATGGTCTGACCATCTTTTTAATATCACCAGTCCCAAAGCTGATGATGGCACTAAGTTGTGCAGAAAGCGCTCGCGGTAAAACCCTTGGTGGATTCATACACCAATTTCACCTGGATATTAAAAAGATGGCCAGACAGTTAGAAAAGACCGAACAAAAACTCGTCCAACCAAACATGTTTAAAGGAAAAAATGCTGCCAAAATATACTTATATATATATATATATATATATATATATATATATATATATATATATATATATATATATATATATATAACATTTTTGGATTTTTGTTTTTAAGAAGCATTGTTGAATAAAGTATATATTATTATTTATATTTTGCTTGAAGGCAATTACAATGCGTATATCGTATAAAATTCGATAATTATAGAAAATAATCATGACAAGCGAACTTCGGCAAACGATCGTGCGGTGCGTAGAACGTCGTACAGACTGTTTCAACTTTATTAAGTCTCATCAGCGATGTATACTAACGATTTACCTCCGGAGTATACATCGCTGATGAGACTTAATAAAGTCGAAACAGTCGGTACGATGTTCTACGCACCGAACAATTCTTTGCCGGGATTCGCTTGCCAATGATTATTTTCTATAATTATCGAATTTTATGCGATATACGCATTGTAATTGCCTTTAAGCAAAATATAGATAATAATAATAATAATAATAATAATAATAATAATAATAATAATAATAATATGTGTGTGTGTGTGGTGTGGTGTGTGTGTGTGTGTGTGTGTGTGTGTGTGTCCCTATTAATCTACTAATTCTTGTCGGTATTCTTATATATGGGTTGAAGTGTATATAACAAAATAAATGTCAATATATTACAGTCAAGTCACGCTAAAAGCACTGGTTCCCACTAGATCACCGCAGTCTTGACCATGTTCAATACCTAATTGGATGACCACTTAAGCAAGTGTAGGTACTGTAAGCGACCCTGAGTTCGTAGTTTATAAAATGATTTGATTCGGCATAAAATAACCCGAAAGAGGATTGATAGGTCATAAAATAAAAGAACCATAACAAATTTCAATATCAGTGTGTTTGTAAATTTAATTTTTGCCATAGATTTTCCGATTTTTTTAAATAGCAGAATAGTTTGATCAAATGGGAAATTCGCAGGCTTTTTATGAAATATGTCATTAACATATTTCACGTGTTCCACTGAACGTAATTTAAAAATAACAAATAATTTTCTTTCGTGTGTGCATCCTAGACAGTCTTGTTGAAATACATCGTCATATCGGCTATAATACGCAGGAAAAGTGTCATACGGGTACGCATGCATACACGCAAACACGAGAAAGGAAGATAATTTTGACTGCATTAAATATATTCTTATACATTTATTTATTTCTTAATTAGAGAAAAAGCGAACACCTTATAAAAGAATTCAGCTCACTGGCTCTACGTGAGCACATACACATTAAATTCAGATAACCTGTGTATCCATATTACATTTTATGCATTACACTGTACCATCAGCATCACTCATACAAGCTCCATATTCACACGATTGAATGTTTGCCAGTGACACCAGAAATAAATAAAAATAAAAACATCAGAATCGTTTTCCTTCTGTTTAGAGGACTGCGAGCTTTGGATTTGAGCACGTCCGTATCTGTGTGTATGTCTGCCTGTTTACACGTTTGTCAGGGAAGGTGTACATGTTTGGAACATGTGGGAGAAAGGTTCTATTTAAGTACTGCCAAAGATCCCATAAAACACGTATTTTACAAAATAAATCCCCCCACTCCGATGAAAAAAAATACAGGAAATCAGGGAATTATCCGATTTTTATGAAAATTTCAGTGTTGATTTATCAATGAATGAATTTTATAATGCATTAGTTATTTTATTTCACAACTTTCTGATATTTTCAGGTTACTTAACTTTGACGCCCCCCTTATTTTTGGGGCGCAAAATATCGGTGGGGTTATATAAAGTTGAAACTAATTACAGTATAAATACCCCCCCACCCCACCCCGAAGATGTGAATAGAAGAAGAAAAAAATTAAGGGAGCTATCCTGGTAGAAAATAAGTACCGAAAATCGGAAAATAAAATGTAAAATAAAAAATAAAAAAAGAAAATCCCCAATGAAATTAGCGACTTGCAAAATCTTGCAAAAAATTATTTTGCTGGTTCTAACATTCATATATTTTTTGTTGTTTTTAACATTTTCTGCGTTTATTTTATTCTCTGCTGTTGTTGATTCAAAAGTTCTAGCATGACAATTTTAAAATCAACCATATTGTCAGAGAAAAATTCATTGTACCTATCTGGACCAATTGAAGGCCATACACGAACAGTTATCTTTTTTCTAAAGTCGCGGAGTCAATGATTTAGACGTATGTTAGGGATCATCATCTTGCTGGAAAGTAAATAAACAAACCTAGAACATTATTTTGCCTTAATAGTTGTAGATTTTCATTCAGAATTTTGATATAGTCTACAGATTTCCTTATTCCTCTTCTAGCAATTAATTTTCCAGTTCCCCTTGAGCTAACACAACCCCAAAACATTATCGAGCCGCCTTCATGTTTTAATGTTGCTTCTGTGTTCTCTGGGAAAAAAAGGGTCTGCTATAAAATCATGTTCTCTTCTTTCGAGGTGTAAGATTCTATCTAACAATTCATATTGATAGATAACCTCTTTGGTTTTTCTTTGTTTTTGTTTTATTTTTGTTTGTTTTTTGTCTTTTTTTTCCCTGCTCTTATCGGTGTTAATTAGTGCAGTATGAAACTGGTTGTTTAGCCTCCGACAAAAAAGCACACAAACAATCTTATGTTATCAGACAATTGCAGATGTGTATCCTGCTAGAGTCAGGCGTAGATATGTCACGTGGTCTGGCAAATCTGCTTATACAGACGACGGAAACCCCACCCCACCCCACCCCTACACCATGCTTGAGTATTAGCGCGGGTTCATGTTTAAAACACAGATAACGCCGATGTTCTTAATAACATTGTAACAATATGTAAAAAAAAAAGGAGCAGGAAAAAAAAAACACGAACACAAATAAATTGTAAAAGTATATTTTGCTTTCTTTCTTTCTTTGATCTTTGTCTCCTTCACGGTGTAGTTCTATAATCTAAGTTGTATTCTACAGCTGGGATTTGATCTAAAAAAGCGACTTGAATTTTTTTTTTCAAGTCGCTTTTTAGGGGCAATCATATAGGTGCTAGGGCTTGACGTGACCAGCCGATTAATCGGAGGGGGCCTCTCCGACCACCCGTCTAGCCCAAGAAAGGGCCAAAGTGGAGTGTTTGCATAAATTGTCCTTCATGAGATTTCCTATGATTGACATATCCAACCTCAGAAAGAATTTGACCACATGTCTGACATTTCCAATATGACAGGTGTATCCCTTTTGAAGTTGACGCTTGAAGTTTTCATGCTCAATTCTTTCACTCTCAAAACTGGTACAGCCATCATCCACATGAATTCCCCATCTGTTCTCTTCAAAGCCAGCTTTTCCAAGTTGTCAGGATTTATTTTTATTTTTACAAGGTTGTTTTTTAAGCAATCCTTATACCTCTTCCAAGGTTTATGCTGTGGCCTTTTGCCATCATGCAGCTGACCGTAAAAGAGTTGTTTTGGCATTCTAACATCACATACGCACAACATGACCTGAGCAGCGCATTTGGGCCGTTATAAGAAAAGATTCAATGCTTGTGCATCCTGCCCTTTTAAGACTTCTGTGTTAGGTGTGTTGGAATTCCATTTGATGTTTAGAATGCATCTCATACATTTCTGATGAAAGTGTTCAAGAATTTTCTAATATTTTCAACATACATAAATGATGGCAGCAAACTCGTGTTCAAGTATTGCCATTGCTTGATATAAAAAAAAAATTAAATTTTTTTAAAAAGTTCAACAGTTCAAAGAATATAACGGTGAGCTTCAAAAAGTTCAACAATGAGCTGCACGAAATTGGCTCTTTAGTCCTGCCAAAGTCTTGCACATCTTCCCACATTTACAGGTAATTCCAAGGAGCACAGGGTATTTTATTAGTCCATCCCACCGATGCACAGATTGGTGACTGATCAGGCCAGCTTTGCTCATGCATAGCCTTCCACACTGGTCATATAGTAGACCGATTTGAAGCCCTTGATTGTCTACTTTTTTATTCTTGCGAATATCTTGTTTCAACTGCTCATGTTGTATACGGTAGGTCTCAAACTTTTTGTTGTCCTCCGGTAAAAAAAAAAGTGTGAGACCAACCGTATACAGCACGAGCAATTGAAACGAGATACATACATACATACATACCAACTGCCATTTATATATGTACATTTAGATGGATAGTGCCTTTGGAGTGGTATTGAAGCCAATCTTATTAAATGAATACTCATGTCCAACTTGAACACACACATACAGACAGGCAGAATGAGACACAGAATCACACACAGACACACACAGACACACACTGATTTGATCCTTTTGATTTACAAGGTGGGCAAAGTCTCCTTACTGCCGAAATGGTTATGACACAGTCATCCGTTGTTTTATTTTCTCGCATTACGATTCCTGCCAGAGGTAACGATCCTTAGTCAATATACACATTTAAATTGAACGTAGAGATCCAACCTCTTGTAATGTTATGTTAGTGAATTGATTTTATTTGCTGTTTACAGCTCGCTTCCATAAAAGCAATTTAAGGGAGCTTTTGTGATCTTAACTTTCTATTCGACATCACAGCGGATGACCAGTTCAGGCAATCCCACCTGAAATTACACGCTCGATGTCCAATTGATATGCGCTGTGAATAATAAATAATATTACGCGACAAACGAGCCCGCAGCGGGAGATTTGATAATATGAAATCTCGCTTTGTACAGAGAATCTAAATAAAGCTCGCAATTATAAGACGTCCTGTCGGTGGAGGCTGTATAATATATCAACTGCACCTTTGTCGAAGGATAAGACCCCAGCCTAATAAGGCTACCTGATGACCGTATGTGGCGACCCTTAATGCATTAGAACAGCTTTGTTGTGTTTAAGTGGTCTGTGGTCCATGTTCTAAGTGGCTTTGGCAGTAAATAACCCACGAAGTTTTATAAGCCATTAAACAAAGAAACCAAACCAACCCAAATAATCAAACAGAATTTTATCTATAAAAAACAAAAAAAAAATTGTTTTCTTTTTCAAGGATTTAGACTGGGATTCAATAAACAACAATCTCTCTTCAGCTATAAGTAAATAGTAGGGAAGATTGGGCTCATTAACTTTGTTTAGGCAACCAGTCTAGGAGAAGGAAAACTCTGAATTCAAACCTATTAAAGTCCGCATAAGAAATTGACCTTGCGCCACATCTTACTTGTGTGGAGGTGTTGGTATATATATATATATATATATATATATATATATATAACGCTCTCCTATTAAGGGATGGAGCACTATATGGCGGCTTTTACATACATAGGGATGTGTGTATTAAAAACAGTTAAAATCCCCTTCGCATTCTGTAAGTCTCTATAGCCTAACGGTTAAGGTGTGATGATGAAACGATTATATTTTCAATCTCGGCTGTAGGTAGCTTACAAATGTCTAGCCACACTGAATAGACTTGATCAGTCGAAACACGTGTCTGTGGATGACTATACATATATATATTATATATATATATATATATATATATATATATATATATATATAGGTCGTCGGGGCGGTCTTATGTCGGTATCAGCCAGATGGCGAGGGAATCTACCAACTTTTATTTACCGATAGACCAAGAAGATTATGTTAGCGTCTGAGGTGGAGCACCACACCTATCATCAGCTCCTCACTTTACCGCATAGGTCCCTGTGCTACTCATACGCTGAGTTGGTGAGGGTCTGTATCAAGGTATATATATATATATATATATATATATATATAATGATGATTATGTTGGTATATATATGTATATGTTATATATATATAATGTTGTTGGTGATATATATATATATATATATATATATATATATATATATATATATATATATATATACCCCAAGTTTAAAACTTGCTCGGGTGGAAACTATTTGTGTACACCGGAAAAGTCTTTTCCGATTCGGCCACGCATATGGTATCTTCACAGAGAAAACATAAAACCAAGCTCAAATATTTATCGGGTGTGATGTTATCGAGCATGTCTGCCTCGGAATTTATCAATGAGCCATAAATAAAGAAAACGGACCTTCGCCATTTCTTAAGCAATCTTGCTTCGCTGGCCGGAGATTTTATTACCATTTCCATTGAACGGACAGCTAATAAAGAAAATCCAGATCAGACTATCAATATAACAGAAAAAGATTACAAGACTGGGCATGACTTGATGAAAAATATGATCCATCAGGAATTTTGCAAGAAATTAAACTTTGACTATACTACTATATGTGGTTGGCATCCTTCCGTCTACTAAAGACGATGGCGTAATGTCCATTTTTCAATCTGAAACTGCGTGAGTGGCTGAACAGACCAATTTTTGAATGGCAGTCTCTGGTACAGTGATTACAAAAAAAACGGTGATGCTTGCTGGAGTTGCCGTTGTCTCTCTTTCCTTCTGGCTCTCTTTTCTGTGACGGCTTCTTTTCTCTCATTTTCACTCCTTTTCGTTCCTTGTTTGACTAAATGATATATGCACAAACCAGTATGTGTCCTAGAGTATGAAACGCCTAAAATACAAACGGATCATCTAATCATGACCAGAAGACCAAGCGTAGTTTTAATTTACACGGAAGAAAAGAACTTGTCATCTTGTGGATTTTGCCATTCCGGCGGACAACAGATTGAAAACAAAAGTGAGACGATAGACAAATACTTAGACCTTGCCAGAGAATTGGGAAAAAATCAAAAACTGTGGAACATGAGAATGGAGTTAATAACAATTGTAATTGGTACTCAAGAGTTAGTGTTGTATACTCTCTTTACTTCTCCGCCCTGTCGGCTGGGACGTTAGAATGCACCGACTGCACCTCTGCAGAGGGGTAAGACTCCCCCAATGGGGCCACCTGTTGACCGTGGGTGGCGACCCGTGATGCTTAAGGATAGAGCCCAGGTGGATGAGCAGTTCATGACATGCAATACTCCACTTTGTCCCTATCTTGGGCTAGACGGGCGGTCGGAGAGGCCCCCTCCGATCAATCGGCTGGTCACGTCAAGCCCTAGCACCTATATGATTTTCCCAACCCTATTGCCCTTATGGCAAGCCCCAACCCCTTTTTATCATATTGGTGCTAGAAGGCGGTGGCTGCGGGTCTACATGTCCTGGGAATGACGTTAAACTCTATATGATGGTGAGGTTCCAGTTCTGGAGCTTTGGGGAATGTGGAGCACCCCTTCATCACCATTGCTCCCAGGTCCACTGTGACCCGGAGTGGTAGTACCTGTTAGGGTCCCATCTATGGGTTAAATAGAAAAATTTATTTATAAAAAATTATATTATCCATTAAGAATTGATTTATTTCAAAACTTTATCGGCATTAAATGATCCACTGAGGTTGATATGCCGTAAAACAAAACAAACCAAACCAAAATCTCTTTACTTCTATTATTCTTCTGCTCATCTTTGGTATCTTACCTTCTTCTTCTAGCGTCTGGACTTCGTCTTTGGGACTTCGTGTCTGGTCTTCCATTGGGGATTTCTCTTTATCAGAATCCCTGTGTCATTGGTAGCTTTTAGATAATAACACAAGACTTCGATTTGCTTTAGATCATATCTTATTCCGAAATCCCCACCAGACTAACTGCGCAGATTGAGTACGGCAGTGCGCTTAACACGACTTACCACCTTCCGATACTGAACTGAACTCTCTTTCTAATCTAAACCGGAAGAGGGTCTTCTCCACCGATTCTCATGGTATCTCCCAGAAATTATGTAACATTAGGAGAAAAGACAAGAGAAATTGGAAATCAAAGGAAAAAATCAAGACCATTCAGATAACTGTATGGTGAAGATTGACGAATATAATCTATGCGGGATTATAGGAATAATAGGAAATGGCCAAACGGGTTCAGTAGATAAATCAGCACTTAAAATGTCCCCCGATAGATTCAAAATCTTCTATACAGACTTGAAGACCACAAACAATATGTTCTATTTAAAAAGACATCGAAATTAAAGTACCAGCATATTTAACAAACTCCTCACAATAAAACCCAATATTGGAAAAATTGTACTAAAAAAGAAAAGTGTCAAGTGTAGGATCCCAAAAGAATCCTTTATTTTTAGTGCAGAAGTCTATGCAATAAACCTTGTAGTCAAACTAATCTCTGAGAGAACCCCCCCCCCCCCACCAAAAAAAATGATGATCCTAGAAGATCCACTCAGTTTCAATATCCATGAAATTTTTTTTTAAATGATAACCTTTAATTGATAAAATACCTTATAGACTATTCATCATGTATAATTAAAAGAATCCGATGATGCTGGATCCCACGCCACATCTTATTATAATGGAGATTGTGGGTTTGTCTGTCTGTAACCGAAACTATATTATTAGTCACAATTCCCTTTGTTATTTACATCACATTCTCCATGATTTTATTTTTTATTTAAACCTCAATTATTAATAAAATTGTTTTACATCATTAAGACTGTTGACCATATCTACATACTAATAACTTGCAATTGTAATTATATATACAAAAAAATAGCAGATTACAGTGTGAATGGGAAGGCTAATTTGCATATTGATCTTAAATATTTGATTTTAATAAATATATGCTTAGTATTATTGATTTCTAATTGTTTGGTTTTATATTAATGAATATGAGCAAAAATCTCGGGGATAAATCTTAAAAGAAATCCATTAACAAGAAGCAATAACTGTAATATTATTCCTATTTTAACTAAATAGTTAAATTAGGAAAATTTACCAATGAAAGACGGGAGTAATGGAAAATGATGGAAGAGTTAGTTTCAAAGTTGTTCTATTTTTCAATCATACACCCTCTGTTCCAAATATTTTTATCTGAATTGTTATTCAGTTTCATTAGACTTTCTAATTTAATATGATATTTTATTATATTAAAACTTAAATACTTGCACCCTACGGAGGGTGCATATATTTGCTAGTAGGTAAAAAGAAATTGAGAGAATTGATTCAGTAGCTAAATCATCGCTAAAAGTGACACCCAACAGATTCAAAATCTGGATACAAGATTTTGAATCTTTTGAACCTTGGAAACCAGCATAGTAGGAGTTTTGTTTTACTTATAGATGGTGCATAATCCATTTTGGTATTTTATTGATTTAAGGGTTATGAATATTTTATCTTCTGTGGATCGTAAAACTGAGTAGGTATGAGAAGATCATGATTTTTTGTTTGCTCTCTGAGATTAGGTTGAGTGCCATAAACCTCTGCACTCAAATGGAGGTTTATTTTTAAAGATCTCTCTTGATTCTTCTTTTTATATTTAGAGCGACAGAATATGCAGGTTTATCAAGATCTTTGGAACCGTGGGTAAAAATCATAGGAGTGTTTGGGATATTCGGCCATGATTCACTGGAGGTTTGATTGATGAATTGTCGGGTTAGGTTTCAATTTGAGGGACTTACTCAGATTCAGGACCACCCTCAGAACCTGTGCTCTTAGGTAGCTGAACAAACTCCGGTAGCTTAGGTTTATTTTCCCAGTACCCCACTCGTACCGAGTCAGGTACGAAGGCCCTATTTATGTGGGACCACCCACAAGCCGAGACTCATGGGTGGCGGGTAGAAAAATTGCGTCGATCCCGTCGGCATTCCCCCTCAAGGGGGCGCCTCAGGCGCTGGGCAATAAACCCAGCCCTGCCCCTTTAAGTCAAGGGGGCAGATATTGCCTGGAGGGATGGCCCTCTGGGATCGACGCTAGTAATTTACCATCTCACCGGTCCAGTGGCCGAAGCTCACTGGACCCCAGCCTGAGCAGGTCGTAGGCTTAGGGCCATGGTTTTATGCGACATCGCACTGCATAGCCTATTAAACCAAACCTACCTGCAATTTACACAGATGATATGCAATTCCTATTCACGTGGAATAATAAACAATATTCAGTGACAAACGAATAGGCGGGAATTAGATAATATATCTCATTCTGCTAGACAAATCTAAATAAAATATGCCATTATAAGAAATGATTACTAAACTTAGTTTTATTTTAGTTTACACAACAAATAAAACAATTATCGAACTCGGAAGTAAAGAGCAATTAATTTCGAGGCCAACTCATAGAAGAATTATTTAATATTTATTTGGCGGACCATCGTCTGGCACATGGTCATCTTTATTTGAGGCCCTGAGAAAATCACAAGTTAGCCAGCAAAAGTAGTTTCTTGACCGTTGATATACTGTAGGTTTATAGACGTTCACATGCCACTTAGTGTGTTGTGATATTTAAGCTTTTTTGTCTCTATTTATTTCCATAATTTACCTTGATTTAAAATAACCCCAAATGGGTTGACGTGCTGTTAAAACCACCCAACTAATCAATCAGCACATTTACCAAGGTGGACAAAATTCAAGTCGGGTAATTCTCATTCTAAAATCTGTCTATAAAATATTGTAATTTTCGATTAGGGCAGATGGGAGGGATGGTCACCGGAATGAGAACCCCAGGGTTCTAAATGTTTCAGCTCAGACATTCCACTTTACCATGCAGACCCCTGAAGTGTATTGGCCCGCAGACACACCACGTCTCAAACAATCTCTCAGTTTTGCCTCGAAACCCGTTTTTGTTTTACTTTTTTTGTTTTTGGATTGTTTTTTTTTTCAACCTCTCCGTACGAGCAGGATGCGACGCAAGGTCAATTTATTAAGCGGAGTTTAACAAGTTTGAATTCAGAGTTTTCCTTCTCCTAGACTGGTTACCTAGCCATGGTCAAAGAGCTCAGTCTGCCCTGCTATTTACCCATAGCTGGAAGGAGAATTGGATTCATACCTTTCCCAAGGGTATTAGCGACATGTGAAATCTGAACAGCTTCGTCGAGGAATTGAACTCGGGTCGACGAGTCCATTTCCTACGACTCTAACCATTAGGCCACGCGCATCCATGCACGTTGTTTTTTTGTTTTGTTTTTTTGTTTATTATTTTCTTTGTTGTTATTTTGTACCATGAGGTGGAAGTGCATGTTTATTTCAAATAAAGTGTTTTCCTTCACCAAAACATGTAGTCTTGCTAGTACTAAAAATCCCAGTCTGCCCTACTATTTACTCATAGATGGGGCGGAAAGTAGGGAAGGTACATCTCATTTGTAATGGCATTAGCAAATGGAACAGAAAGAGACTTTTGAACTCACACTTCGCCGGTCTCTTTCCTACTGTAATAGGCATTACACGACGAGGAAATGCAACATTTCTGTTAAATTGCGTTTACAAAGTCGAGCTATAAATAGGAAATAAAACCAATTCGCATAATCATAGCATTAGAAAGAGTTAAATCTGTGCGTTCGATTTAAATGTAGATATTAACTAAGTTTGGTTACTTGACATTAAGGGTAATGCCAGGAAATAAGTGGGATGGAAATGTATAATGCTTATTATATCAGTAAAGAGATACGGTACACCTTGTAAATCACCATTGAAATTGGATGTGTATATTCAATCTCTGTCTGTCTGTCTGTCTGTCTGTCTGTCTCTCTCTCTCTCTCTCTCTTCTCTTTCTCTCTCTCTCACACACACATTCTCTCTCTCTCTCTCTCTCTCTCTCTCTCTCTATATATATATATATATATATAATATATATATATATGAGGTTAAGTAAACAAACAAATGTGTTTATTTTTATATGGCTTTAAGCCGACAATTTTGGAGGATATGTGCTCAATTGAAGTCATACCTAATTTCGAAAATTAATTAGTTAGTAATTAATGAATTTTAGGCGGGCATATATGTTCAAATGTAAAGCTAAACAAATCGAGAAAATGTCAATCCCTGAAATATATATATATATATATATATAATATATTATATATATATATATATATTACTTTGGAGTGGTGCTAAGGTTCTTGGTACAAGGTGATTCTAGGCTGGTCCTATTCCCTACCAGTAGTTTGTTGTAGAGTTCAGGTTCCGTATGAGAGCCTCAATTGTTGTAAACAGAGCAAAGTTATTTGTGCAATAAAAAAAGCCCCTTAAATGCCCATGGTCTCGTGGTTATTGGTCCATAACCACGGGATACCATGTATTTAAGCCTTTTTTATTTCACCACCCACCCACACACACACACACCATATAATATATACTATGCTATAATTATAATATATAGTATATACATCATATATATAAAGTTAAACCTTAATTAGTCAGATCTAACCTTACTTAGTTAGTTTCCCACTTAGCTAGCCCATTCAGGGGCTAAGGATTTGGGACCTAAAAAACTTGGAACAATCGTTACTTTTATACACATTAAACCAAACAAATCAGCAGAAACTTAAACATCCCCCCCCAAAAAAAAAACAGAAAAAAACATACAAAAAACAATTCCCATTTTATTATTTATTTTTCTAAAAGAAACTTTTTTTGCTATTCATTCATCGATTATTTTCGGTTGGTATAGCCCCTCTTTGGTTCTTTTTTTTTCTTCAATTTTACACACTTCCATTACTTTTCATGCTTTAAATCGATGCTAAGGACAGGATCCTGGTTAGATGATTTCATCACTCCAAATTTAGCACTTAATTTAGGCTAGCCGGTGCCGTCGGCAGATCCTCCTCCTCCGATGAATCGTCAGCCAAGCCCGGGACACACCAAACACACAAAAAAACGCCCACAACACACACACATACTAGCACACACAAGGGAAAAATCCTAGGAATAATATTAAGATATTGTGAAACAGAACACACATACATAACACATACACACAACATTACGCACCACTTACACATACACCAGACATTATCACAAAAATTCTGAGGAAGATATCACTAGGCATACAACAGAATGAACAGATCTTAGCTAACGGTAAACATTTCCAGCGGACTTCCAGTTTTCAGAAATCTTCTGACGACGTGATCTTTATCCAAAATTATCAAGAAAATAAATCAGATGTAAACAAAATATCATAGTTACCTAATTTTTCTTTGCACTAGCATTGTTGATAGCTTCAAAACCAAACAAACCAAAACCAATATCAACACAATGGTTCAAGCAAATAAAATCTATATATATATATATATATATATATATATATATATATATATAAAATAAATTTCTGGTACAAGGCAAATTTAAATAAATACTTTAAGGGTAATCATTTTATGATCACCTATATAGCGTAGATACGAAGGAAAAGAGTTGAAAAAAAAAATTGTTTTATTTGAACAAAACAAGGGCCCTTTCGCTCCGGCTTGCCCTCATCAAGGTTTTACAGCCCGGAGACGACTAAAAGTCAAATTGTAAATTACATATGGCGTATACATATGAGGAGGTTTTTTTTAGGGAAAAGAAGAGAAAAGAAAAAAAAAAAAAAATTTTTACTTCTTTTAAGCCCCATTATGTGACACCTAGGCCCCAGACACTCGCCCAATAAAAATAAGGCGAGTGCCTAGGTTCTGATCTGTCTGCACAGGATAAGGACGAAAAAAATAATTAATTACGGCCTCAAGCGACTGTAAAATCGGGTTTCGCTCCAGCCCTGTGCAAAATAGAGAATGGTGATTTCATTTATAAAAACTTCTTTTTTAGAAAAACCGGCAAGCGCTCATGCTGATTAGATGTTCGCAAATCGAAGACCCGCTGCACTCTGCGATAAACCCGGATGTATGTGGTTTGTGTTCGCGTATACTCGGGGTATGTGCTGGTTAATTCTGACAGCCATCTTTGGTCGTACGGCTAATATAAGTTGGCTTCACACGCCACACGTATATTATAAACCAAGTAAGCTTTGACTTGGTATTGGCAATACGTCCTTACTAGCAGGCGAAAAGCGGCCCTGTAGAAAATATTGCTTCTAACTTGGCTGCGGATAGCAACGGCCCACTGAGAAAGTAATTTTGTCAGCTAAAGTCTGACTAGCCGGTCCAACCCCAAGGTAGACGAATATACACTGGGCCATTTGGAATGGGACCAAAAGGTCCATCACCGGATAGAATTTTGCACAGCTAATTCATAATTGTCTGATATGTCTGTGATACCATCCTTCGGGGATACCCATTATTTTTAAAAAAATTCCGTGATGTTCTTGAGTTCTCCATTGATTTTGTTACCTGAACAAATTTTTTTTTTAGTGGTCGAAAGGTTAGGCACTTAATCAAAATTAATCTTTCTGGCTTTTGCGGCAAATGAATCCCAGCCTCAAGCTACAGGTCCAGTGAACGTCGACTTGAAACACGCTGCGTCTGCAAAAGAAGAACCACCTTTCTACAAGAACATCAAAGAAAGGCCAGGTGGCCACCATTATTTTCCTACCTCCATAGGTAAACGTTAAGGAGGGTTGCAGATTTGTTTTAACTCTGAACAATTTTAGAGGCTCATCCCGGTTACTGAAACACGCAAATGCTGTCGTCAACATACCGTAAATATATATGCGGTTTGGGGACTTTGCTTGAACAACCCCGCCTCTCAAGAAACCCCACGAAACCAGAACAACATTTTATATATATATATATATATATATATATATATATATATATATATATATAAAATGTTGTTCTGGTTCCAACGCGGAGAAAATTTAATATTTTATAAAAAAGAAAGGTCCGCAAATGTATTATGGTTTTACAGAAATTTTTTTTTTTTTTTTTTAATTTTTTTCTTTATCTTACATATGCGACTACGTGTTCAGATCTGTTCTCTTCTTCAAACATGAGTTATTTTTTGGCAGAATATGTTTGCTATTTGATAGTTGGTGCTGTATTTCTGCAACTTTTCTATTAATATATATATATATATTAATATTATCTATATATAATATATATATATATAGTATATATATATATATATATTGAGTAGTATAGGTTATTAACAGCTCATTTAGAGAGTTAGTAATGGGACGAGTTTTTGTGGAATAGAGCTAGCTAATATATATATTATATATATTATATATATATATACTATATATATAATATATATAATATATATTGCATTGAAGTAATTCTTCTGAGTCGGGTTTCATACCTTTCGTTTTTATAAACCTCTATTATATATATATATTCATTATATTTATATTTTATTTATATTATATCATTATATGTATATAATATATATATATATATATATATAGTAATAATATAATATATATTTATATATAATATATATTCATATATATATATATATAAATACATATATTTATATGTATATCTC
>CM042166.1:2448520-2468520 GCA_023376005.1 Doryteuthis pealeii
CTTTCTTTTGCGTCACAGTATTTGTAATTTGCTTATATAAACACTTTTCTTTCTTAGAAAACATTAAAGAACTTGTGATGATTATTGATCAATTAGCTAATTAAAATTATACTTTATTACTAGAATTCAATTATTATTTCTCATTAATTCAAAATCAGAGAAAATGTATCTGTCAATCAATCAGAAAAGTCAGTTTGACTTTTACAAAAAATAATTAGCAATGAAACATGAATATAAAAACATGAAACAAAAAGAAAAAAAAAAAAAAGAAATAACGATACGCAGTAAAAAAACATTTTTCCTAATATTGAAGAGATTTATTCTATTCTCTTATTTTTTTTAGATGCAGGCTGATAATCAGTATTATTAATATTATTCGGACTATTGCCCCTCATCTTCATTGTTATCTGTTTACAACATTTCGGCTGATGTGCACTCCGCGTTTTCCTCGGTGTATTTCTTGTTCGGGCTCGGGAATCTTTTTGGACTGGAATCATTCTCGGACTCGGGAACCTTTCTTTTCGAACTCAGGAACCTTCTTGTCATAATCGGGAACATTCTTGTCGTAATCGGGAGTCATACAGATAACAATGAAGATGAGGGACAATAGTCCGAATAATACAAATAATACAGATTTATTGTATTTATTCAAAATAGTCATAACTTCTTCATTCATTATTTATCTAAATTTGATAGAATATAAACATACAATATAAAAGGCCCTGTCGGCTGGGGCTTTAGAATACCACCGAAACTGCCCACTCTACAGAGCCGGTAAAGATCCCTCCATAAAAGCAACCTATTGTCCTTGAGTGGTAACACGTGATGCTTAATGATTGAAATGCTTGATGATGAGTTCTCCATAAAACATGCAACACTCTACTTTGACTCTTTCTTGGCTAGACGGACGCGGTCAGGAAACCCCTCCTATATTATCGGCTGGTCACGCCAAACCCTAGAACCTATAGATTTGTCGCGACCCCTATGGCCTTTATGACAAACCCCCATCTTGATTTATCATTAATGTGCCGAAGGCAATTGGCCGAGGATCTTAATGTACAGGGCATGACGTTAAACTGCATATAAACGATGAAGTTTCACTCAAAATCTCTGTGGAGAGTGGGAGTACCCTTCATTCCTTTTACTTCCAGGTACACTTTGACCGGAGTGATAGTACCTGTTAGCGTCTCGTCTATGGGTTAAATAGAAAAAATGAGTTTTAAACAAAAGTGTTTAAAAAAATTGAATCTAAAATTAAGAATGTTCACATACCCATCATGAATGAATAAAACAAAAATGTTTCGGCATGAAATAACCCAAAAAAGGTTGATGTGCCGTAAAATCCAATCAACCAATCAGCTAAAATATAAGATTTCTAAGACAACTTTAAAATGCTTCTTATATGGTTAAGGAAACAAATTAATTTTTTAAAGAAATAAATGCAAATCTTATGCGGGTCAACAAACAAATAAATATGAGACCCCACAAAGAGATATGAACACATTAAGACACAATAGAACAGCAAAAATAATAGGATGAGTAGGGAGGAAAGATGAGACAATCAACCACGTATTAAGCCAAATGAAGTCAACTACCACAGCATGAATACAAGGCTAGGCAAACACTGATTTGGAAAGGTAATTGACTGGGAATTGCACAAGAAACTAAATTCTTACTGTGGTATACTCAAGAAACGGAAGCACCGTTTTCTACCATTGTTATGTTATGAAACGAAGTACTGTTTCAGCCATCTTGTTGCAAATAAAAGGCGGAAGTGATCACTTTCTCGTAGTTAACGTCAAGCTGGACTACCCGTCTTATTATTTCGCTAAGCGCATACAACACCTTATCCTACATCAAAATGGTATATGCAACGAAACAGAATTGAATCTTGACAATGAAACACACACATTTCTCTGGGACTTTCAGAAAAAGCCATAAGATCAGATCTAGTATTGATTAATAAGAAAACAGAACTTGAAAACTGTTCGATTTTGCAGTCCAAGCAGACCACAAGGTGAAGGCGAAAGAAAACGAAACGATAGACAAATATCTGGCCATAGAATTGAAATAACTGTGAAATATAAGGGAGACTTAAAAAGACTTGCTGTCCTCTAGACTCGAGTGAAAGACCATCAGTTTACGCTGGTGTGAAAAACTCGCAAAGCGTGAAATAGTTTTGATCAATAAGGAGAAAAAAAACTTGTTATCTCGTGGATTTTGCCGTTCCGGCCGATCACTGAGTGAAAGTGAAAGAAAGTGGAAAGATAAACAAATACTTGGACCTTGCCAGAGAACTAAGAAAACTGTGGAACATGAAGGTGAAGATCCGTTCCAATTGTAATTGGTCCCTTAGGAACGGTCCCTAGGGGTTTAGAAAAAAGTCTAGATGAAACTGGAAATCAGAGGAAGAATCGATACCATCTATACTACAGCATTGTGAGATCAGCTGGAATACTCAGAAGAGTCCTGGAGACCCGAGAGACTTGCTGTCATTCAGCCTCCAGTGAACAAACCGGCTAAGGCGCTGTGAAAAACTAATGGAGTGAAAATAATAATAATTAATAATAATAATAATAATTAATAATAATAATAATAATAATAATAATATCACGACTGGGATGGAAGGTGATTCACTGGGATATACAAAAAAAAATTTTGACCACACAACAAAATGTTATATGCATAAACCAGAATCTGTTCTTGAGAATGAAACGCATAAAATTATCTGGAACTTTGAGATAAAGACGGATCACCCTATCCCAGCCATGAGACCAGACCTAGTGTTGATTAAAAGAAAAAAGAAAAGAAAAGAGAACGTGTCAATTAGTGGACTTTGCGGTTCCAGCAGATCACAGAGTGAAGCTGAAAGAAAAATGAAAAGATGGATAAATACCTGGACCTTGCCAGAGAATTGAAAAATCTGTGGAATATAAGAGTGAAAGTGATACCAATTGCAGTGGGTGCACTTGGAACGGTCCCAATAAACTTGGAAAAAAAGACTGGAGGATCTGGAAATCAGGGGAAGAATTGAGAATTGACTTGTTGTCACTCAGCCTCCAATGAAATACCATCAACTAACGCTGATGTGAAAAACTTAAGATAATAATAAATCAGCATAAAGGAATACGAGATTAGGTATGATTGGAATGGTATGGTGATTCATTGGGAATTGCGTAGGAAACAAATGGTATATGTACAAACCAGAATAGTTCATTGAAAAATATGGCGCATAAAATTCTCTGGCACTTTGACATACAAATGGACCAGTCACATCCTAGCCCCTTCCTACACACACAATCACCCGATATTATATATATATATGTGTATGTGTGTCTGAGTGTATGTGAGTGCATGTGTGTGTACATGTATGTATGTATGCATGGATGGACGCTGCACGTGTGTGTGTGTGTGTGCATTCAAGGCAACCTTTCCTTAGACATCAATAATTTATTAGAGCCATTAATCATTTGAGAAACAAGCGATGAATTTGAAATTTCTTGACCCTGGGAATTGGCAGCGTTAGCAAAGTTTAAAAACTGGTTCACTGAAATATCAGGGGTTCAGCTGATGGGTCAGAAGAAGACATTGGATGTGACATATATGAACCGAGAAAGTGCACGCTACTTCACTGCAAGAATCGAAATGTCTGAAAACCACAGATAAAGAAATAGTTCAAAATAAAGTATACATCAACAAATTTGTGTAATATATTGCCTGGTCAAGGAGGTGTGTCTACTGAAAAACTGCGTAGGTGTCACGATCAAAGAGGCGTGACCCTGTGAGTTGAACAATTATAAAAAGCCCTTAGAAATCTGGGTTGGAGAGGTCGCGATCGAGATTGAGATCGCTGGCAGTCATTTATATATATATATATATATATATATATATATATATTCGTTCGGCTGGAAACCACAAGGTTCCTAGTTCGATACCGGTCCTCGCCAACTCAGCGTATGAGTAGCGCAGAGATCTGTGCGGTAAAGTAAGGAGCTGATGGTAGGTGTAGCGCTCCATCTGAGACGCAAAAAACAATCTCCTTGATCTGGCGCTAGTGAAAAGGGGATATACTCCCTCGCTGATTGGCTGACACCGACAGTAGGCCGCCCAGACGACTTCACTTCACTTCACTTCATATATATATATATATATATATATATGGGAGAATATGTGCTTAAATGAAGTCGAACCTATTTTTTGAAATTTAATTCATTAATAATTAATTAGGCGGGATTAAACTATTTAAATGTAAGGCTAAACAAATCGAGAAAAATCAATCTCTGTATGTACATTTCGGCCTATTAGGCCTCATCAGCAGAGCTATAGATACGAAGACCGCCCCGTGTGTGATTCGAAACCTGTCTGTCAAATTAGCAGGCAAGTGTCTTACCTCCACACCAAACGGACTTAGCAGGATTTTCTTCGCTTTGTTAAGTAGTAGTATTTTATATTCCTCTTAAGTGACCTCTACACTGTCGGCTGAAAATAGCCATATCACAAACATCGTCTGTTTGTTTACGTCTCGTAAGTTCGTGTAGAGGTCACTTAAGAGGAATATAAAATACTACTACTTAACAAAGCGAAGAAAATCCTGCTAAGTCCGTTTGGTGTGGAGGTAAGACACTTGCCTGCTAATTTGACAGACAGGTTTCGAATCACACACGGGGCGGTCTTCGTATCTATAGCTCTGCTGATGAGGCCTAATAGGCCGAAATGTACATACAGAGATTGATTTTTCTCGATTTGTTTAGCCTTACATTTAAATAGTTTAATCCCGCCTAATTAATTATTAATGAATTAAATTTCAAAAAATAGGTTCGACTTCATTTAAGCACATATTCTCCCAAATATTGTCGGCTGAAAATAGCCATATCACAAACATCGTCTGTTTGTTTACGTCTCATATATATATATATATATATATATATATTTCTGTACAATTAGTACGTGACACAAAGTTATTTTCTTAGGCGTGGTTTAATTCATAGTTTTCTTTCTCCTAGACTTGTTGCCGAAGCAAGTTTGAAGCGCACAGTCTGACCTACTATTTACCAACAGCTGGTGGGGGAATAGTTAGATCCATATGTTTCCGAAAAGTATTATCAATATGTGAACTGCAACCAGCCACGTCCCGGATTCGAACTCGTCTCGCCATGTACATTTCCCACGACGGTGTACCATTATATCACGTGCGTCCTCTAAATTTTTATATTTAGAATATACTTATTTATGGGCAGTTTTCAAACTAATATTTTTTTTCATAAGTGACTTATTTTTAAATATCATTATCTTGTTTACGAATCGATGTCTAAATTATCTGGGAAAGTACCATCTTGGAACTTAAAAAAAAATTAGCTAGTGCTAAAAAACATATTGCGTCTAAATTTCTTAGACTGACTCTTACAGTGAATTGACTTCAGAACAAGCCGACTGCACATCTTCAGTGGAGTAAGATTCCCCAAATGGAACCCTCTGTTGGCCATTGGTGGTGACCCGTGATACTTAAGGATGGAATCATGGTAGCTGGGCAGTTAATGACATTCAAATCTCCATTTTAGCCCTTACTTAAGGAAAACGCGTAGTCAGAAAGACCTCTCCGATCAATCGGTTGGTTTCGTCAAGCCCTAGCATCTATATGATTGTCACAAATCAATTGTTTTTATGGCAAGCCCCAACATTTTTATCATATGTATATATATCTATTTACCGACCCCTCCGCACGAGCAGGATGTGACACACGGTCAATTTCTTAAGCGGAGTTTAACAGGTTTGAATTCAGAGTTTTCCTTCTCCTAGACCGGTTGCCTAACCAAGGTTAAAGAACCCAGTCTGCCCTACTATTTACCCTGGAGGGAGAGTAGAATGTGTACCTTTCCCAAGGGTATTAGCGCTATATTTTTATCATATATGAGCTAGAAGGTGGTGGCTGAAGGTCTTAGTATCCTGGGTATGACGTTTAACTGGATATAATGTTGGAGCTCTGAAGATAGTTGCGTACATCTTCATCACCACTACTTCTACATCCACTATGAGCCGGGTTAGCAGTATCTGTTAGGGTCGCATTTATGAGTTAAATAGACGAAATGCGTTTAAAAATTGTCTTTATAATAAGTGAGTTTATCTTTTTTAATGAATAGCCAAAAAGAATGAATAAACCAAAATGTCTTCGGCATAAAATAACCCAACACTGGTTGACATGCCAACCAACCCACCAATAATGAATTGAATAATGTGTCTAGATAATTCATTGCATGGAGATGAAAACAGTACAAGTGATGATTTTCCTGTTGCAGTGGACGAGATATTTTGCGAGGAATTTTTCCTAGGTCGCCATGCGCTGAAAATGATATACTAATTTTGGTTTAGACTGATATATATATTTACCAACCCCTCCACACGAGCAGGATGTGACACAAGGTCAATTTTATTAAATTTAACAGGTTTGAATTCAGAGTTTTCCTTCTCCTAGACCGGTTGCCTAACCAAGGTTAAAGAGCCCAGTCTGCCTTACTATTTACCCATAGCTGGAGGGAGAGTAGAATTCAAACCTATCCCAAGGGTATTAGTGCTAAGTGAAATGCAATTACCACGTCCAGGATTTGAACTCGTGTCGACGAGTCCATTTCCTAAGACTTTAACCATTACACCACGCGCTTCCTACTAGGTTTAGACTGATATAAAGGGGTAAGTGTCCTAAAAAAATAATGTCCTCAAATTAAACACAAATTAGAAAAACAAACCAAGTCCTTGCATTGTTATTTTGCTGTTATATCATGTCTCTAGTATAATCAAAATATAACATCATAACTCTTACAATATCATTTCTCAGAATTTTTGAGACGAGGCTTGATAATTAGTATTATTTGGACTTTTCGGACAATGGGACAGCACTAACATAGAATAATAATTAAAACAACTTAACGCCTCTACCCCAGCTATGGTTAGCAGAATGAAAACAGGATACCCCCGTGGACTGAATAAAGGGTTAGGTTCAAAGTTCCGTGCTGGCTCCCGATTACGACAAGAAGGTTCCAGAAAAGATGGTTCCCGAGTCCGAGAAGGACTGTCTTAACCTAACTCCTTTATCCACTACACTATGTGTCCAATTGGACAATTCAGTGTGAATTTTGGGAACTTATAAACCTAATGTCTTGTCTACCCAGCTATGGTTAGCGGAATGAGAACAGGATACCCCCGTGGACTGAATAAAGGGTTAGGTTCAAAGCTCCGTGATGGCTCCCGATTACGACAAGAAAGTTCTCTATTACGACAACAAGGTTCCCGAGCCCAAAAAGAAGGTTCCTGAGTCCGACAAAAAATACCTGAAGAAGGCCGGAGGGCACATCGGCCGAAACGTTGTACAGATAACAATGAAGATGGGGATAATTGTCCGAATAATCCAAATAATACTAATTATCAAGCCTCATCTAAAAAATCCGAGAAATAGATAAGATTTCTTTATACAGCATAGAAAGATAGTTGAGAGAAAAGAGTTCCACCTGATCGATAATTCTAACTCTCTGACTAGAAATGGCGATATTAAAAAAAAAAGACAGAGGGTCCCAGAAGCACGGTGGTGGAGCATGTGCTGACGTCAAGGACATGTGCTGACTATGCAAAAGAAAAAAAATGGAAACATTGGTTTTGGTCAGTTTTTTGAGCAAAGATTAACGGGTCTGAATTCAGAGTTTTCCTTCTCCTAGACTGGTTGGCTAACCAAGGTTAAGAGCCCAATCTACCATACTATTTATCCATATCTGGGGGGGGGTCGAATAGTTGGATTCATGCTTTGCCGAGGGTATTAGCGCTATCTAAAATGCAAACTGATTCGCCAAGGATTTGAACTCTTCTCGCCGTGTCCATTTCCTACAACGATAATCACGCGCATCTATGGTCTGTCTGTCTGTCTCTCTGTCTCTCTCTCTCTCTCTCTCTGTTTCTCTCACACTTTCTCTCTCACTTTCTCTCTCCCTGTCCCTCTCTCTCTCTCTCTCTCTCTCTCTCTCTCTCTTTTCTCTCTCCCTGTCTCTGTCTCTGTCTCTCTCTATATATATCTATATATATGTATATAAAGCCATATAATATATACATATGAAAGCCATAAAATATATATATATATATATATATATATATATATATATATATATATATATATATGCTAAGTAACTTCCATTATCCGATATATGCCATTAACGACCTTACATGATACCCGACGGCCTAATTGTCAGAATAAGTTGTGTTTTCTTTTTATAAGAGAAAGAGAGGTGAACTTTTAATCAGAGTCTTTTTTAAAGAAGCCATCGTATAAATGGAAATGAATAAATCATTGCGTTATTTATCCGAACAAAATCCAATTTCCGTTCAAGTATTCTTCCTTCCAAAATTCTGTTGCCTCATTTAGCTAATACAGAGTTCACTAGAGTACACTCTCTCGGTTGAAGAAGAACCCAGTATACTCAACTTTACAAGAAGAAATAGGCCATGCGTCAAAGATCTGAGTCATATATAAAATAAAGACGCGCGTTTGTTCACTGAAGCGGTCGCTAATTTATTACAGGAGAGATGGTCAAAAACAGTAACATAATGTTAACTGATTACACTGGTTTACAAAAAGATATTTTTTGTCTGAGGCAAGAATGTGAATAGGTGTTTTTTTTACTAATTTAGGTGTGCTGAATTCAAATTTATAAACAGTTTTGCTCTATCACCCCTAGTTTTCTGTCTTTTAAATAGTCTCATTTTAGTATATACAGAGTATATACGTGCTTATTTCAACAGTTGCAGCAGCTTATTACAGATAAAACAGGATAGATAAAGAACATTGACGGAATAAATATACTTGGATGACACTTTATTACAGGAGAGATTGTCAAAAACAGTGACATAATGTTAAATGATTACACTGGTTTACAAAAAGATATTTTTTGTCTGAGGCAAGAATGTGAATAGGTGTTTTTTACTAATTTTTATAAATTCAAATTTATAAACAGTTTTGCTCTATCACCTCTAGTTTTCTGTCTTTTAAATAGTCTCATTTTAGTATATACAGAGTATATACGTGCTTATTTCAACAGTTGCAGCAGCTTATTACAGATACAACAGGATAGATAAAGAATATTGACGGAATAAATATACTTGGATGACACAATATACACAATTCAGAAGAAATTGGCCTTGTTTAGGCATCTACGATGTTTTGACGAGCCATTGGAGAATATGAAAAAAAAAAAGTAAAATTAAATCATATGTAAGGCAATAAAATGTGCGTCGTTGGAAATTGTAATACAAATATATACCCAAAAGATTGTGTAACACAATTGTCGAGGGACACCTTCCTCCTGCGCTGCGAGGGACGACAACCTCCTGTGCTGACTGCTAGTGCACTACTGGCTGTTGATTGAGACGTGTTGGCTACGCTTAACTGCCCAAATCCGTCTTGATATATATATATATATATATATATATATATATATATATATATATAATGTAATGCTATCACTTACATTTATTGCATAATAACTAAAAAAGAAGACATAAGTCACACAATATTAGAAATTAACCCTGAATGCATATATGCCTTTATGTACAGTATGTGTACAAAATGTACAGTATGCATATCTAAATAAAACTAGAGGTGATGAGTAAAAACGGATTTCAAATCTAAATTCAGCACCCCCAAATTAGGTTAAAACAGTTATTTTTGTGCTTGCCTCAATTTCTTTGTAAACTAGTGTTATTTTTAATAGAAGATAGTCTTTTTCACGGAGAAAATACTTGGTTTGATATAATTCGTACCCCATTCTACAAAAGTAATGACATCGCTTTTGGTAAGACCTCTCTCCGGGAAGACTTCTGCGCAGTACCCTGAATCCCTGCAGGGCAGATCGATGTAGGTCCTTGCTGGGCGGCCCACATTGGCATATCCATGTCAAGATTTCCACAATAGAACGTTACTTATGAGTTCGTCTCTTCCTTATCCAACTGTGTCAAGCGTTTCTTTTTCATCTCATTCAGATGGCTTGTGTCATTTAGGGTAGATGGCCATACAGCTGCTTTCTTGTGGGATGCTGTTTCCATTATTTGTTGAAGACAGCATGCAGAATTCTTGTCCAGCGCTCATATAGCTTATTCTCTAGATAGTTCGTTAGGATCCGCGTGGTGCAGCCGTTTGGTAGCACTGGTCCAACTACAGCTTGGAAGAATTATCGCTTTAACTTATAAGTGAGAACCAATTTTTAAATTAAATTAAACGTTGCAAATGATTACCAATTCTTGACTATATCACCCAGTCCTGTGATTCCATGATTGAAAGATCTCTTCCAATTAATGAAGTTAATAAAATGTTGAAGAGAAGATAGCTTACGAACCGCATTCGCACATACCTGGTGGGTAACAAGATTGAAAAACTCCGAAAAAAGAACACGGCCGCTCCACGACCATATTTTTTCTTAAATTATGATCTCGGAGACAAGAATAGGGTATGGGGATTTGGCCCCTATATTTTTACGGCATGTGGAATTGACCGAATTAAAATAATTAATAATTATTGTTATTGTCATTGTCTATTGTGATCATTAAGCTAAAATATTCATCAAATATCAGGTGATTTGCAATGATGCAATATCGAATGATTTTGGTATCTGTGGAATTCTGGTGACATAAATTATCGGATAAATTTAAACCATTGTTTCTATTGTTTCTAAAATATTTCCAAATTAATATTATTTCGATTCTCTTTTGTTTACCTAATTCTAAACTCATGACATACAATTGTAAAACTAGTTGTTTGAGATAACTTAATTATTTTAATTCGGTCAATTCCACATGCCGTAAAAATATAGGGGCCAAATCCCCATAAGGGTGAAGCGTATACAAATTTTCCTGAGACCAGTCACATAATACAAGAAAGCATGAACAACTGTAGAAATGTGTGTTTTCAAAACTCAGTATTGGGTGTGTGTTGTGAAACACTTCAGTATTGTTGATGCAGATCTCAATGGTGGATTTCTGTCGTCAAACTAGAACTCAGTTGTTCAAATTTAAATTAATTTCCTGTGTTTATTTAACAACATAAACCACTAATAAAAATAGTCTACCAACTATTTTCCCATAGCTGCGGGGAGAACTGAAGAATTCATGCATTTCCAAAGGTCATCCCATTTTCTTGAAGATAATAGTTACGCTAAACGAGCCTCCCTTTGTAAACGATTACGAATAGTAGAATTGAACTCTCAGTCCTTTGATTCCAAAATAAGAAAAATATCTTCTTATATATAGCATCTATATATAGCTAATTGACGACTAATAATACAGTCTATCATACTATTTTCCCATAGCTGGGGGCGGGGGAGAACATATGAATTCATACATATCCAAGGGGCATTAACACAAAGTGAAACGGAAAAGGTTCGACCAGCATTAGAACTCAGGTCGTCGTTATGGCAAGCCTCAAGCATTTTTATCATATGTGCTAGGAGGCGGTGGTTAAGGGTCTTTATGTCCTGGAAATGACGTTAAACTCTAACTGATGATGAGGTTCCAGTTCTGGAGGTCTGGGGAATGTGGAGCATTCAATTCATCACTATTGCTCCCTGGTCCATTCTGACCCGGAGTGGTAGTACCTGTAAGGGTCCCATCTATGGGTTAAATAGTAAAATGTGTTGATAAAAATTGAGTATCCATTAAGAATGAATTTATTTCAAACCTTTGTCGACATCGAGGTTGATGTGCCGTAAAAAAACAAATCAGGTCGTCGATGCCATTTTATACTAAGATAACCGTTGCGCCATCATGCCTCCCTTAGTAAATAATTAGGAATGGTAGACTTTAACACTCAGTCCTGAGATTCCTTAATACGAGTACAAAGATCTATTCTAAACAATACGAATAATCACCATTAATAAAAAAAAATAAAAATAAAACCCGAATGACAAACGTTTATTTTCAATGCAAGACATTTTTTCTTCTAAAAAATAATTTGATAAAAATTCGTCTCCCATTCTAACCTGTAGAATAATCATATTAGTTCCAATTACCGTCAAATTGGTAAGACAAGGCAACAAGTCGTCGAAACTGAATACGAATCTATCTTGCTGAAATACTACTGAAGAATAACAGGGTATTTATGATGCCTCATAACATCTTAGAAACCAAGCAGCCAATCAGGACTCAAGGAATGGAATCCCCCAAATACATGAATGGACTATTCTTGATTTCCATAAATCTTGGGCACTGGTTTAGTTGTGCTTAGCTAGTTTCTGTTGTTCAAACCAACAGTAAACTAACTCACTTCAACATTTAAATTTAGTCAATGATTACAATTCCTAGACTATAACACTCAGTCCTGCGATTCCTTGATACGAATTTTAAAAAATCTCTTTCAGTCAATCTAGATAATTAGCATGTAATAGTAATTATATTTGTATTTGTACTTAGAAAATAGGATGTGAATAATACGAGGATGCTGTATGCTGTTTTTTTTTTTTAAATCTTAGAAGCACCCTCCCCAAAAAATGCTGCTGTGCGGCTATCGCACAAACCATCTAAGTAAGATGAATAAAACATGCTGGACACTGCTGGAGAAGCAAGGACGAGCTCACAAGAGATGTTCTCCTGTGGACAGCCATACATGGATACACAAGTGTAAGCTTACAGATAAAACCTACGCCAATCAGCTCTGCGCGGATTATAGAGGCTGTGTAGAAGACCTGGTAGTAGCGATGACCGATAGGGACGGTTGGTGAGAGAGAGGATCATGGAAATCCGTGCTGTCAGTGTGACATACTGATGCTGATGATGATGATGTCTGATTGTGAAATAAAGTAGCTCGATCGGCGCTTATGCTGGATGGAAAATGTTACTTGCTTATTAAGGAAGCGAACTGGCGTAACGGTTATGGTCGTAGGAAATGGATACGGCGAATAGATTTCAAATTCTGGACTAAACATGTTACATTTGACTTAGGGATAATATCCTTTGGAAAAGTATTCCTCCAACTGTTCTCCCACCCCACCCGCTAAATACAGATAAATAACAGGGTAGAGTGGGTCTTTTAGTCTTTGTTAGGCAAAGAGAAGGAAAAATCTGAATTCAAATCAGCTTTACTTCAGTTAAAAATTTACCCTGTGTCACATCCTGCTATATATGTGATAAAGAAGATGAGAGACCGGGGAATAGATTATCAAGTTGATCGCAACATCGACGGCCGATACAAATATTAAGTCAGCAGTAACGTTTGACGTTTGATAGCAGTAATTATTGATATTTGACTTTTGACACAATCAACTATCTAGCGTTCATCTTCACATCAAAACTCTTTTTGCCGGCTATAATTGTATTATTCACTTCCGCGATTGTCTTTAATTAATCAATTTCTAGATTAATTAATTACAATTAACCCTGATGATCCTTTTGTGGTAAAACTTAAGTAGGATATCTATCTACCCCTATATATATATATAAATTCGCGTATTAGAATGATCATTTATTGACAATTATTTTTTCATTTTCTTGCATTTTAAAACATTGTTTTTTTTATTTATTTATTTTTTTAATTGACCCTAAACTCGTAAGCATTTTGAAGAATAATCTTAATTTTTTGTAATTTTTTTGTTTTACATATAACATTTTTTTTTTTTTTTACATATAACAAAGATTAAAATTCAATTCTTCATTGCTTGTTGGGTCAAAGTGATGAAAAATGTATTCGTTTAATTTTTTTACCCTTGAAAATGTAAAAATAAAAAGAAGCAAAGAATTAATTGTAGCTGGAAAAATTCGAATATTAATTCAAATAAAATTTATTCGTTCATTCTATGAATATTTTATATCTTTTTAAAAATATTTTTAAGTTCCACGTATCAAAAATTAATATATTTTCATCTAAGAAATAAGTCCTCATATGACAAAAAATTAAATTCATTACTTAACTGTCTGAGGTACAATAACAAAAATGTATTCGTTTTCACAAAGAATTACACATTTGTCCTTATTTGTTTGTATCTAATATTATAGGTTGGTACAATAAAAAGAAGCTAAGATAAACATGTGTCCTGATGATAAAAAAATCTAAAAATTAAATGTGTGAAGTTTTTCGTTTTAAAAATTTGTTACGATTTTTGTGGCCATCCTTTAGGCTTCAATTAAGAGCGCTTGTCCAGCGGAGATCCTTTATGTTAAGCAGATTGATCCTTAGTAAAGAATCCTCTGGTCGTTCCTTGGTACTCCTCAGTCTGACAGATCCTTCGTTAAATTATTGCAAATGGACGTCTCTCAGTATAAGCGATTAATTAGTTAACCAGCCACGTATTCGTAGCTGAGGTTTAAACCTTGCGACCTCGCTTCGTCTATAAATTTAAGTGGTGGATAGTAGCATACCTTATATCACCAAAATATTCCAACAACATTTTGTTCAACATTTAAAATAATGTTTTTAAAAAGTTACTTCTTGGTTTGAAACGTTTTCATGATTATTTTTTATTTTCCAAATAATTAGGAATTCTTTTTACAAATATTCCTAAATTACTAAACCATAACTTTCGAATTCAAATGTCGCCTCTGGAATCTGTGTGATACTTATAAAGAAGTGTGAAGAGTTCCAAAAATCGATAGATTCTTAATCATTGAATTATATTATTTAATCAGTAAACATCAAAATCTAAATTTTGTACTTTTCCTTATTATAAAAATATTGATGTGTATGCGCGATTTTAATGCTCAATGACATCTCTTTTCTGAGTTATAAGTCAACACGTACATACCAAAACAGATAAGATTTCTTTATACAGCAACGCTGAGCTGGTCAAAAATCTAAATATTTTAAAGATTTTATTGCGTTATATCTTGTTTGACATCTTTATTTTTTTTATTTCCAGGCGGACAAGACTAGCAGTTTCGTACAGTTTTATGATCATTACAGAAAACAACACAAACAAATTTACCCATTCATATTTTTTATTCCTTTATTCTTTTGTTCTTTTATTACTAAAAGTACGATTGGAAAACAATTGGTTAATCGATTTAGATGAACTTTTGTTTTTTTTTATGTGGGGGTAAAAACTTTTTTCTCTTATAAAAAGATATGTAATTTCATATCCATCTGTAGATTATGCAGGTAACGGAATGAAAGTTTTGACAAAGTTTTAAACATATATATAATATATATATATATATATATATATATATATATATTATATATATAATATATATAGCTTGTCTTTGATCGTTCGCGACTATCATTATTTTCAAGTTAAGTCAGAAGTTTGAATAGTTATTATAAATTATTTATTTTATTATAAAGACTTGAAATGTATGAATTGAATTTATATTAATATAACGGGAAAACTTATCTATATTTACCTCAGATGTGACTAAAATCGCATTCACAAGGAACCAATTAGTGACGTAAGTCTAGAAACTATTGTGTGTATATATATATATATATATATATATATATATATATATATATATATATATATATATAAGTGTGTGTGTGTGTGTGTGTGTGTGTGTTCGTGTGTGTGTGTGAAGAGATGGAAGTGAATCCGACACACTCACACACTCTCAGACTCATACCGTAAAAGAGAATATTTGACGTCATATTTCAAACCGTCCACTTTTTTCAGCGTCCTTTCTTCAGACTTCAAATTTTGAACAGACTGATAAACAAGAACTATCGCTTGCTGCTCTCGTTATTCTGTGATAAAAAAATTTTTATCACCTTCCTTATACCAACAAATGCCCTGAAGATGATCTAATTAATAGATCGAAACACTGCAGCGTCGGCCAATAAACTTACCACTCAACTTATTTAAACCTGTGTTTTTCAATTTTCTTAATATACTACACACACACACACACACACACACACACACACATATATATATATATATATATATATATATATATATAGTGTCGCTTGGAAGTTTGTGAACCCTTCATATATGTGTATTGTTATTGTGAACAAAATTGAAATAATCCTCTTAAATGTGCATTCAATCACCAATTTGTAAATTAGACTTTTCCAAAGAATGAACACAAACAAAAAGTATTTCAATCATTTAAAAATGAATATATTTACTTCACCAGAACTGAATATTTGACATGTGCTAAAGTATGTGAACATTTTAGTTGTTACTTTGTGGAACTTTTTTGGCGGCGATTACATCAAGCAAATGTTTTCTATAGGATTTTCTGGTATGGATCTTTGTTCGCCCTTCCTTGTAGAATTCAGCCAATTGAGAAAGATTAGAGGGACATCTGGTATGAATCGCCAGCTTCTGTTCTAACCACAGCATTTCTTTTTAATTGAGATCTGAACTTTGTCTTGGCCAATCTAGAGTACAAATCATCTTCCTTTTAAGACATTCCTTGGTAGTTTTGATGCTATGCTTTGGGGTTATTATATTGTCGGCAGAATCTATTTTCCGGTCAAGCTTCAACACTCTAACTAATGGTAGGAGATTTTGGTCCACAATCAAACCATACTTTGTGGTGTTGAGATTTTTGGGTATATAAGGTGTGTGCTAGACGCCCGCTCCTACTTATAGACTAGGCCATAATTATGTGATCTATCTCTCGGCCAATCACTGGCAGTTGATACACTACTTAATCCCGACCCTACTGGTCATAATTACATTGGCATTCTTTGACGACGGACATAAGATTGAAACACTGGACCTTTACCAATACGCAGGATAGGACTTATACACTCACCAAAGGATTCCATAACACAGGACTTTCTTTAAGCCCTTTTTCAACTGGCCAAGGATAGCATTTAAAAACTTTATATGTGTAAGAAAGTATGTAGTAGAAATACTTAATCCAGAGCTGAGGGTCTGAAACTGAACGTAATAGCGCGATTGGATATCGAACTCTCTTACTACCATGTCACAATCTAGCACATTAGCCACTACGCCATGGGAACTGCCCAAGTAAAAATATAGGAATTTTCCAAAAGTTGTTCTTGTTTACACAGGAAACTTGGTTACTGATCGAATGAATAGAGAAATCATCAAAAAGATTCAAAGATTTTATAACTTCCGACTGACACCAACGATTTTCGAGAAAGGTTCTTTAGATTTTCATAAAGTGAATTGAGACGTCATTTTCTAATGATAATATTTGAATACATTTACCATACATATGTGTTTATATCCTCTCTGGTAAAACGCAATTATTTTCTGAACATCGTAATATATATACAGGTTGGCCCATAAAAGAGTGACTCATAAAAATGACTTGTGAATCATAAAATATACTGAGTGTTCGGGATAAATTTGACAGTTTCATAAGGAAAAAGAAAAAGTGCTTGGTATCTACAAAATTTAATGGATTGTAAAGAAATTCAACAGGCACGGACATTACACTACTGTTAACAAGTTCTACTAAAAATAATCGCCATTAGCGTCGATCACAGCCTCAATCCTGCTCCGGAACCCTAGAGTAAGCTGATGTGACTGTTTCCCTGGGAAGGGTCTCAAAAACTACCTTGATTCTGTCGATTAACTGGGCTTTTGAAGTACTGACACGGTGATTGGTGTCTTTCACAATAGCTCCGCATACATAATAAACCATGGGGTTAAGATCTGGGGAGTTCGGAGGCCAAACATTGGGATTGCTGTATTCGAAAAATTCGCCAACAACCATTTTTGACTTTTCCCAGAGGTGTGGCAGGGGGCAGAATCCTGCTACCATACACATAACCTACCATTGGCTATCCTTTTTATCCAAGTCTTGAGTACAGTGTTTAGCAACTCCACGTAGGTATCTGAGGGTTCTCCAACACTTTTTTCTGTAGATTTTCTAGGAATTCTGCTGTACGAACGCAATCACTCTGTTATGTTGCTTTCTTCTAGCCACAACCTCGTAGTCTCCATTGCAATTCTACAGTTCATGCCTGATTATTTTACAGTGTTCAGGGAGCATTGGGCAGCAATCATATTCTCCTGATTTTGATGGCTGGTGCAGATCATTATGATACAAGTTATTCTCTTCCATGATTCAGGTGGGTTCCAGTCATCCATTTTATTTGTCATCACCCATATGAATGTAGAAGGATCCAATCTTTTAAACGATGCGTAATGTGCTTCAATATCTCCAACATACGTAGAAAAATAACCAAATATAAATATGTCAAATTTATCCTGAACAGCCTGTAGCCAAATGAAATATATTTTTAGATAGTTACGAAAAATGATTGTAGATTCCCTCCATTATGATTATAATTTTTGGGAGATTTCCTCCACTTCTCTGATACAGTCTTTTCACCTTAATTCGAGCACTTTGTATGACTTTGCTCAAGGTTTCGGGAGTCAATCCTCATGTCTTCACGAATATAATTTGTGATCAACAGCAACGTCTTAAGTTTATTTAAATATTTAAATATACACACTCCTTTAAATAATCACACAAAAAGAAGTCAGGTAGACAACATTGGAAAATCAGGAGGCCATTTCAATTCTGAATTTCTTGAAATTATTCTGCCACCAAAAATCCATTTTTATTTCAAATTGTGAACCTCTCATTTGAATAGTTAAATTCTATTATTCAATTTCTTCTGCCAAATTAAGGGCCAGGTTAGCTCAGTCGGTAGAGCGTTCGGCTAGAAACCACAAGGTTCCTAGTTCGATACCGGTCCTCGCCAACTCAGCCTATAAGTAGCACAGGGATCTGTGCAGTAAAGTAAGAAGCTGATTGTAGGTGTGGCCCTTCACTTCAGACGCTAAAATAGTCTTCTTGGTCTAGCGCTAGTGAAAGGGGGATAGACTCCCTCGCTGATTGGCTGATACCGACTTTACTTACTTTTTACGTTACTTATATCTGAAAGATAGTATAAGAACAGAATACAAGAAATTTATGAGTTTTTAAAAATGTTTCAGTATTTTGTGAGCCACCCTGTATATTATTGCTATTGTTTATTTGGTAGTCAGCGACAAAATTATTGGAGCCATTTTTTATGCTTGTTTAATATTAGAATGATTTTTTTCAAATTGTCGTAAGCAAGAGATTAAGTGTGATTTATTAATAAGTTTAGTTTTTTTACGACCAAGATTTTATAGCGATCTGTGCATTATTTGATAAAATGATACTACGGTTTCTTTGTTTAATGGCATATCAACCTTCGTGGGTTATCTAAGACCAAAGCCATACAGTAGGACAGCAGTGGTACTCTTTAACACATAGATGGCGGATGATGGGGTTCATACCTTTCCCAAAGGTATTTGTCAGAAAGTGTTATATCATAATGACCAGTTATACCGAGTAGTCGATCACAGGAGTATTATGAGGAGAGTCCTTCACATGTCCCACACAGAGTCATCTGTGTGTAATTGAATTGTGGCTAGCACCATCACCACTGCTGAAGTACGGGTAAGATGGGTTATTCCATTATATCAGAAAGTGAATGTAATATTGCGACGTTCGAAATCGATGACTACGATGTGGCAGTAGAGCATGTTAGCCTTGAATACGCATTAACACTCTCTCTTGCGACTCTGATTGGACTTGATTCAATTTTCTCTATGCTAGGCCTACCTTCATGCTAACAAGTAATATATCTGTATAAAAAGTGACTTTGTTTGTTTGTTTATTTGTTTGTCTGCGTCCGGATTCTACACAAAATTGCGTCAGTAAAACAAATTTCTGGGTAACCTGCTATATATATTCACCAACCCCTCCACACAAGTTTAACAGGTTTCTATTCAGAGTTTTCTTTCTCCTATACTGGTTCCCTAGCCCAGGTTAAAGAGCCCAATCTACACTGTTTTTAGTAAACAATCTTTCAGTATATATTTTCAATCTTTTTCTTTTCTAATTACATGACTTAAAAAAAATATTAGCCGTAATATCTGCGCTTTGTTAAGACATTTTTTGAGCATATCTTATTTTGGAATCATTGGAAAAAAAGAAAAAAGAAAAAAAAAGGACCCTCATTGATTTTGGTTTCAGATTTCGTATATAAATTATTCCCCCCCACCATGCACATACCAAACTACTACTCT
>CM042166.1:2473520-2483520 GCA_023376005.1 Doryteuthis pealeii
CCAAAAAAATTCTAACAACCGAAATGTAATTCTGATTCTACCAAAGACACCGTAACACTTGAGACGAATTTTGACAAAGTGAGTCCGTCGTGTTTTCTTCCTCGCCATTGTCCAACCGTTTCCTTTTATACTCGGTCTGGCCGAGACACGTCACAACTCTCGTCTCGCCAACTACGAGACTTGCCACTATAAATCGCGGCCTCAAGGACACTCACGATTTCACCACTAGTGGGACTCGTCACATTTCTACTTCCGCCCACACATACAACATGCTTCGACCGACCGACCGTTGTTGGCTCGTCACAAGTTTGTGGGTTTTGCCGTTCGATCTCGCTACATCCAACTGACAGTTTCTAATTCTGAAAACACGTAAGTTGGGATACTCACGAGTCAAGGTACTGCTGTATAATGTTTAGATTCTGCATTTAGCCTTGTTTAATGTGTTTTCTCACGTCTTGACACTCTAGCTACCAGTGATCTTTAAAAAAAACTTTCACTTTCTTTTTGGAATAAATATTTTGGTATATTGAAAGCAAAATTCTGTAAAGATCACCTGAAATAATTTTAACTTTCTTACTATTAGATTCTGGCTTGATAAAGATTTCCCCAGGGGGTCAAAAAGAAGAGTTTTTAAATTTCAAAAGAGGATACTTTGGCTTTCAAAAATATCACCATGGTAACATTTTTTCCCGGTTACCTTCTTATCTACCAGACTTTATCTTCAAACACTTGGTTGTTTTGATCATTGTGATAATACTGTCTGTCTCATTTTAAAGGCACATACCATTACACGGCATTTATTTTGAACAATTTTCGATACCAGACATAGCCAAGTACTAGATTGATTGATTGATTGATTTTAACGGCATCACAACGCATACAGGATTATTTATGTTTAGAGGTAAAGGATAATTCGTTAATTATCTATTTCGTCCTATGTTCCTTCGACTGTTCGTTTTTCTTCTTTTACACAGTTCGAGTCATGAAATTAAAATTAAGAATCATATATATGTATAATATATATATATATATGTATTGTGTGTGTGTGTGTGTGTGTGTGTGTGGTGTGTGTGTGTGTGTGTGTGTGTTTTGTTGAACTCAACGGACAATTCTTGTCTTCTAGTTTTTCTTCGATCTTTTCTAACGGTCTGACCATCTTTTTAATATCACCAGTCCCAAAGCTGATGATGGCACTAAGTTGTGCAGAAAGGGCTCGTGGTAAAACAATTGGTGGATTCATACACTAATTCGACCCGGATATTAAAAAGGTGGCCAGACAGTTAGAAAGGACCGAACAAAAACTCGTCCAACAAAACATGTTCAAAAGAAAAATGCTGCCAATATATATATATATATATATATATATATATTATATTATATATATATGTGTGTGTGTGTGTGTGTGTGTGTCTGTCTGTGTGTCTGTCTGTCTGTCTGTCTGTCTGTCTGTCCCTATTAATCTATTAATTCTTGTCGGTATTCTTCTTTTTTTTTTAAAGTAAGCGAGCCCCTGCTGGCGGCATGTGGCGGTTTTTGTTGATATTCAAATATATATATTTACTAACCCTCCGCACAAGCAGGATGTGACACAAGATCATTTTCTTAAGCGGAGTTCAACAGGTTTGAATTCAGAGTTTTCCTTCTCCTAGAACGGTTGCCTAACCAAGGTTAAAGAGCCCAATCTGCCCTACTATTTATCCATAGCTGGAGTGAGAGTAGGAATCATACCTTTCCCAAGGGTATTAGCGCTAAGTGAAATGCAATTAGCATGTCCAGGATTTGAACTCGGGGCGACGAGTCCATTTTCCATGCCTTTAACCATTAGACCACGTGCTTCCCGCATATATGGGTTGAAGTGTATATAACAAAATAAATGTCAATATATTACGGTCAAGTCACGCTAAAAGCACCGGTTCCCACTAGATCACCGACGTTAAGCAGTCTTGACCATGTTCAATACTTAATTGGATGACCACTTAAGCAAGTGCAGGTACTGTAAGCGACCCTGAATCCGTAGTTTATAAAATGATTTGATTCGGCATAAAATAACCCGAAAGACGATTGATAGGTCATAAAATAAAAGAACCATAACAAATTTCAATATCAGTGTGTTTGTAAATTTAATTTTTGCCATAGATTTTCCGATTTTTTTAAATAGCAGAATAGTTTGATCAAATGGGAAATGCGCAGGCTTTTTATGAAGTATGTCATTAACATATTTTACGTGTTCCACTGAACGTAATTTAAAAATAACAAATAATTTTCTTTCGTGTGCGCATCCTAGACAGTCTTGTTGAAATACATCGTCATATCGGCTATAATACGCAGGAAAAGTGTCATACGGGTACGCGTGCATACACGCAAACACGAGAAAGGAAGATAATTTTGACTGCATTAAATATATTCTTATACATTTATTTCTTAATTAGAGAAAAAGCGAACACCTTATAAAAGAATTCATCTCACTGGCTCTACGTGAGCACATACACATTAAATTCAGATAACCTGTGTATCCATATTACATTTTATGCATTACACTGTACCATCAGCATCACTCATACAAGCTCCATATTCACACGATTCACACTATGAATGTTTGCCAGTGACACCAAAAATAAATAAAAATAAAAACATCAGAATCGTTTTCCTTCTGTTTAGAGGACTGCAAGCTTTGGATTTGAGCACGCCCGTATCTGTGTGTATGTCTGCCTGTTTACACGTTTGTCAGGGAAGGTGTACATGTTTGGAACATGTGGGAGAAAGGTTCTATTTAGGTACTGCCAAAGATCCCATAAAACACGTATTTTACAAAATAAATCCCCCCACTCCGATGAAAAAAAATACAGGAAATCAGGGAATTATCCGATTTTTATGAAAATTTCAGTGTTGATTTATCAATAAATGAATTTTATAATGCATCAGTTATTTTATTTCACAACTTTCTGATATTTTCAGGTTACTTAACTTTGACGCCCCCCTTATTTTTGGGGCGCAAAATATCGGTGGGGTTATATAAAGTTGAAACTAATTACAGTATAAATACCCCCCACCCCACCCCGAAGATGTGAATAGAAGAAGAAAAAAATTAAGGGAGCTATCCTGGTAGAAAATAAGTACCGAAAATCGGAAAATAAAATGTAAAATAAAAACTAAAAAAAAAAAAAATACCCAATGAAATTAGCGACTTGCAAAAAATTATTTTGCTGATTCTAATAGTCCTATATTTTTTGCTGTTTTAAACATTTTCTGCATTTATTTTATTCTCTGCTGTTGTTGATTCAAAAGTTCTAGCATGACAGTTTGAAAATCAACCATATTGTCAGAGAAAAAATTATTGTACCTATCTGGACCAATTGAAGGCCATACTCGAACAGTTATCGTTTTTCTAAATTCGCGGAGTCAATGATTTAGACGTATGTTTGGGATCATTATCTTGCTGGAAAGTAAATAAACAAACCTAGAACATTATTTTGCCTTGATGGTTGTAGATTTTCATCCAGAATGTTGATATAGTCTACAGATTTCCTTATTCCTCTTCTAGCAATTAATTTTCCAGTTCCCCTTGAGCTAACACAACCCCAAAACATTATCGAACCGCCTTCATGTTTTAATGTTGGTTCTGTGTTCTCTGTGAAAAAAGGGTCTGCTATAAAATCATGTTCTCTTCTTTCGAGATGTAAGATTCTATCTAACAATTCATATTGATAGATAACCTCTTTGTTTTGGTTTTGTTTTGTTTTTTGTTTTGTTTTTTGTTTTTGTCTTTTTTCCCTCCTCTTATCGGTGTTAATTAGTGCAGTATGAAATTGGTTGTTTAGCCTCCGACAAAAAAGCAAGCAAACAATCTTATGTTATCAGAGAATTGCAGATGTGTATCCTGCTAGAGTCAGGCGTAGATATGTCACGTGGTCTGGCAAATCTGCTTATACAGACAACGGAAACCCCACCCCACCCCTACACCATGCTTGAGTTTTAGCGCGGGTTCATGTTTAAAACACAGATAACGCCGATGTTCTTAATAACATTGTAACAATATGTAAAAAAAAAGGAGCAGGAAAAAAAAAAAAACACGAACACAAATAAATTGTAAAAGTATATTTTTTCTTTCTTTCTTTCTTTGATCTTTGTCTCCTTCACGGTGTAGTTCTATAATCTAAGTTATATTATACAGCTGGGATTTGATCTACAAAAGCGACTTGATTTTTTTTTCAAGTCGCTTTTTAGAGGTAATCATATAGGTGCTAGGGCTTGACGTGACCAGCCGATTAATCGGAGGGGGCCTCTCCCGTTTAGCCCAAGAAAGGCAAAGTGGAGTGTTTGCATGAATTGTCCTTCATGAGATTTCCTATGATTGACATATCCAACCTCAGAAAGAATTTGACCACATGTCTGACATTTCCAATATGACAGGTGTATCCCTTTTGAAGTTGACGCTTTAGGTTTTCATGCTCAAATCTTTCACTCTCAAAACTGGTACAGCCATCATCCACATGAATTCCCCATCTGTTCTCTTCAAAGCCAGTTGTCAGGATTTATTTTTATTTTTACAAGGTTGTTTTTTAAGCAATCCTTATACCTCTTCCAAGGTTTATGCTGTGGCCTTTTGCCATCATGCAGCTGACCGTAAAAGAGTTGTTTTGGCATTCTAACATCACATACGCACAACATGACCTGAGCAGCGCATTTGGGCCGTTATAAGAAAAGATTCAATGCTTGTGCATCCTGCCCTTTTAAGACTTCTGTGCTAGGTGTGTTGGAATTCCATTTGATGTTTAGAATGCGTCTCAAACATTTCTGATGAAAGGGTTCAAGAATTTTCTAATATTTTCAACAAACATACATGATGGCAGCAAACTCGTGTTCAAGTATTTCCTTTGCTTGATATTAAAAAAAAATTGTTTTTAAAAAGAAATTCAACAGTTCAAAGAATATAATGGTGAGATTCAAAAAGTTCAACAATGAGCTGCACGAAAGTGGCTCTTTAGTCCTGCCAAAGTCTTGCACATCTTCCCACATTTACAGGTAATTCCAGAGAGCACAGGGTATTTTATTAGTCCATCCCGCCGATGCACAGATTGGTGACTGATCAGGCCAGCCTTGCTCATACATAGCCTTCCACACTGGTCACATAGTAGACCGATTTGAAGCCCTTGGTTGTCTACTTTTTTATTCTTGCGAATATCTCGTTTCAACTGCTCATGCTGTATACGGTTGGTCTCAAACTTTTTTGTGCCCTCCTGTAAAGCTCTTCTCCACTGCCCACGGTCCTTACTCTCCCAGGTCTTCTCATCGATGTTACATTTTTTCAAGGTCGACCTCAGGCAATCCTTGTATCTCATCTTGGGCCATTGAGCCAAACGCTTTCCGTTTATAAGTTCCCCATAGAACAGTTGTTTAGGAAGTCGCCCATCGTTCATCTTTACCAAATGCCCACATATATAGCAATAGCATAATCTTTACAGATCATTGCCGTCCCTCACAATCCCACAACTCCACCACCAGAACCCTTCCTTGCATGAGCCCTCAAATGACTCATCAAACCTGCTGCAGAAACACAAAATTTGATGTAAATATGACATTGAAAAGTCTTCCTTCTCGTTGAATGAGATGATTCAGATGATAAAATGTTATGCTTATGCACCACCATATGTCTCTTAATACCACAAGCCGACTTACAGACCTTGCCACAGATAGCACAAGACACATTGTTTGCTCCTGGAATCTGCATGGATTGACCCAGGTGAGACTTCCTATGATTGATATATCCAGCCTTAGAAAGCAAAACTCGACCACATGTCAGACATTTCCAACCCTCCATGTTCTCTCCAATATGACAGGTGTAACCTTTTCGAAGTTGACCCTTTAGGTTTTCATGCACGATTCTTTCACTCTCAAAACTGGTACAACCATCATCCACATGAACTCTCCAGTCAGTTCTCTCCAGTGCCAGCTTTTCCCAGTTGTCAGGATTTATTTTTAATATATACATACATTATTCTAATACATACATACATACATACATACATACCAACTGCCCTTTATATATGTATAAATAGATGGATAGTGCCTTTGGAGTGGTATTGAAGCCAATCTTATTAAATGAATACTCACGTCAAACTTGAACACACACGTACAGACAGACACAATGAGACACAGAATCACACACAGACACACACAGACACACACTGATTTGATCCTTTTGATTTACAAGGTGGGCAAAGTCTCCTAACTGCCGAAATGGTTATGACACAGTCATCCGTTGTTTTATTTTCTTGCATTACGATTCCTGCCAGAGGTAACGATCCTTAGTCAATATACACATTTAAATTGAACGTAGAGATCCAACCTCTTGTAATGTTATGTTAGTGAATTGATTTTATTTGCTGTTTACAGCTCGCTTCCATAAAAGCAATTTAAGGGAGCTTTTGTGATCTTAACTTTCTATTCGACATCACAGCGGATGACCAGTTCAGGCAATCCCACCTGAAAATTACACGCTCGATGTCCAATTGATATGCGCTGTGAATAATAAATAATATTACGCGACAAACGAGCCCGCAGCGGGAGATTTGATAATATGAAATCTCGCTTTGTACAGAGAATCTAAATAAAGCTCGCAATTATAAGACGTCCTGTCGGTGGAGGCTGTATAATATATCAACTGCACCTTTGTCGAAGGATAAGACCCCAGCCTAATAAGGCTACCTGATGACCGTATGTGGCGACCCTTAATGCATTAGAACAGCTTTGTCGTGTTTAAGTGGTCTGTGGTCCATGTTCTAAGTGGCTTTGGCAGTAAATAACCCACGAAGTTTGATAAGCCATTAAACAAAGAAACCAAATCAAACCAAATAATAATCGAACAGAATTTTTCTCTATAAAAAAACAAAAACAAATTGTTTTCTTTTTCAAGAATTTAGACTGGGATTCAATAAACAACAATCTCTCTTCAGCTATAAGTAAATAGTAGGGAAGATTGAGCTCATTAACTTTGTTTAGGCAACCAGTCTAGGAGAAGGAAAACTCTGAATTCAAACCTATTAAAGTCCGCATAAGAAATTGACCTTGCGCCACATCTTACTTGTGTGGAGGTGTTGGTATATATATATATATATATAACGCTCTCCTATTAAGGGATGGAGCACTATATGGCGGCTTTTACATACATAAGGATGTGTGTATTAAAAACAGTTAAAATCCCCTTCGCATTCTGTAAGTCTCTATAGCCTAACGGTTAAGGTGTGATGATGAACCGATTATATTTTCAATCTCGGCTGTAGGTAGCTTACAAATGTCTAGCCACACTGAATAGACTTGATAAGTCGAAACACGTGTCTGTGGATGACTATACATATATATATATATATATATAGGTCGTCGGGGCGGTCTAATGTCGGTATCAGCTAGATGGCGAGGGAATCTACCTACTTTTTATTACCGATAGACCAAGGAGATTGTGTTAGCGTCTGAGGTGGAGCACAACACCTACCATCAGCTCCTCACTTTACCGCATAGGTCCCTGTGCTTCTCATACGCTGAGGTGGTGAGGGCCTGTATCAAGGTATATAAATATATATATATATATATATATATATAATGATGATTATGTTGGTATATATATGTATATATATATATAATGTTGTTGGTTGATATATATATATATATATATATATATATATATATATATATATATAGCCTAAGTTTAAAACTTGCTTGGGTGGAAACTATTTGTGTACACCGGAAAAGTCTTTTCCGATTCGGCCACGCATATGGTATCTTCACAGAGAAAACATAAAACCAAGCTCAAATATTTATCGGGTGTGATGTTATCGAGCATGTCTGCCTCGGAATTTATCAATGAGCCATAAATAAAGAAAACGGACCTTCGCCATTTCTTAAGCAATCTTGCTTCGCTGGCCGGAGATTTTATTACCATTTCCATTGAACGGACAGCTAATAAAGAAAATCCAGATCAGACTATCAATATAACAGAAAAAGATTACAAGACTGGGCATGACTTGATGAAAAATATGATCCATCAGGAATTTTGCAAGAAATTAAACTTTGACTATACTACTATATGTGGTTGGCATCCTTCCGTCTACTAAAGACGATGGCGTAGTGTCCATTTTTTCAATCTGCAATTGCGTGAGTGGCAGAACAGACCAATTTTTAAATGGAAATCTCTGGTGCAGTGATTACAAACAAACGGTGATGTTTGCTGGGGTTGCTGTTGTCTCTCCTTCCTTATGGCTCTCTTTTCTCTGGTTGACTAAATGATATATGCACAAACCAGTATGTGTCCTAGAGTATGAAACGCCTAAAATACAAACGGATCACCTAATCATGACCAGAAGACCAAGCGTAGTTTTAATTTACACGGAAGAAAAGAACTTGTCATATTGTGGATTTTGCCATTCCGGCGGACAACAGATTGAAAACAAAAGTGAGACGATAGACAAATACTTAGACCTTGCTAGAGAATTGGGAAAGAATCCAAAACTGTGGAACATGAGAATGGGGGTGATAACAATTGTAATTGGTACTCTTGGAACGGTACTCAAGAGTTAGTGTTGTATACTCTCTTTACTTCTCCGTCCTGTCGGCTGGGGCGTTAGAATACACCTCTGCACCTCTGCAGAGGGGTAAGACTCCCCCAATGGGGCCACCTGGTGGCCGTGGGTGGCGACCAGTGATGCTTAAGGATAGAGCACAGGTGGATGAGCAGTTCATGACATGCAATACTCCACTTTTGCCGTATTTTGGGCTAGACGGGCGGTCGGAGAGGCCCCCTCCGATCAATCGGCTGGTCACGTCAAGCCCTAGCATCTATATGATTTTCCCAACCCTGTTGCCCTTATGGCAAGCCCCAACCCCTTTTTATCCTATGGGTGCTAGAAGGCGGTGGCTGCGGATCTACATGTCCTGGGAATGACGTTAAACTCTATCTGATGGTTAGGTTCCAGTTCTGGAGGTTTGGGGAATGTGGAGCACCCCATTCATCACCATTGCTCCCTGGTCCACTCTGACCCGGAGTGGTAGTACCTGTTAGGGTCCCATCTATGGGTTAAATAGAAAAATGTATTCATAATAAATTGTATTATCCATTAAGAATTGATTTATTTCAAAACTTTATCGGCATTAAATGATCCACTGAGGTTGATATGCTGTAAAACAAAACAACTCAAACCAAAATCTATTTACTTCTTTTATTGTTCTGCTAATCTTTGGTATCTTACGTTCTTCTTCTAGCGTCTGGACCTTCGTCTTGGGGACTTTGTGTCTGGTCTTCCATTGGGGATTTCTTTTTATCAGAAGACCTGTGTCATTGGTAGTTTTTAGATAATAACCCAAGACTTCGATTTGCTTTAGATCATATCTTATTCTGAAATCCCCACCAGACTACCTGCGGAGATTGGGTCGGCAGTGCGCTTAACGCGACTTACCTCCTTCGTGGTTTGGCCGATACTGAACTAAACTCTCTTTCTAATCTAAACCGGAAGAGGGTTTTCTCCACCAATTCTCATGGTATCTCCCAGAAATTATGTAACATTAGGAGAAAAGACAAGAGAAATTGGAAATCAAAGGAAAAAATCAAGACCATTCAGATAACTGTATGGTGAAGATTGGCGTGGATAATCTATGCTGGATCCTAAACCATAGAGGAATAATAGGACATGGCCAAACGGGTTCAGTAGATAAATCAGCACTAAAAATGTCCCCCGATAGATTCAAAATCTTCTATACAGACTTGAAGACCACAAACAATATGTTCGATTTAAAAAAGACATCGAAATTAAAGTACCAGCATATTTAACAAACTCATCTCAGTAAAACCCAATATTGGAAAAACTGTGCTAAAAAAGTGTCAAGTGTAGTATCCCAAAAGAATCCTTTATTTTTAGTGCAGAAGTCTATGCAATAAACCTTGTAGTCAAACTAATCTCTGAGAGACCCCCCCCCCCCACAAAAAAAAATGATCATCTTAGAAGATCCACTC
>CM042166.1:2488520-2499765 GCA_023376005.1 Doryteuthis pealeii
TTATTATTTTGACAGAATATGTCCTATATTTGATAGGTTGTGTGTATTTCTGCAACTTTTCTATTATATATATATATATATATATATATATATATTATATATATATTATATATATATATATATATATATATTGCAGTAGTATATGGTTATTAACAGCTCATTTAGAGAGTTAGTAATGGGACGAGTTTTTGTGGTAATAGAGCTAGTATATATATATAATATAATATATATAATATATATAATATATATATTATATATATTGCATTGAAGTAATTCTCTGAGTCTGGGTTTCATACCTTTTCGTTTTTATCAACCTCTATATATAATATATATTCATATATATTATATATATATATATATATATATATATATATATATTATATATTTATATATATATATATTATATTTATATATATATATTTATATTATATATATTATTATATATATATTTATATATATATATATATATATATATATATATATATATATATATATATATATATATTATATATATAATATATATATGTGTGTGTGTGTGTGTGTGTATGTGTGTATGTTGTCCTCTTGTTTCTCGCCCTGTTAAGTGTCCGTTATCAATTTCGCCGAAATGGGGCCAATAAAACCGTTCCCATTTAATTATAATAATTGTGAATATTGGTTATTGCTGAAACAAAAAGTCAAGAAATTCGCCATTGATCAACAACCCGCTGAGTACGAAGAGAGCAAAATTTGTTATTTGTAGTTTCCAACGGTTCGAAGGCAATCTCCCGGTCACTTCCGACAATTAAGTGTGTCCGCCTATCTCCAAGACAAATTAATGGTTACCAGAGGACAAGTGGCTGTTTCTATTATTTACTGACCTATGACCATAAGAACTTTTATTAATACCAAACATTCTCCGCTAAGAAAACAATATAATTCGTCGAATGTAAATGCTATATTAGATAGTAGAAGTACGTGGTGTAATGGTTAGAGTCGTAGGAAATGGATTCGTCGACCCGAGTTCAAATCCTGGACGAAGCTATTGGCATTTCAAATAGCTTCAATACCATGATGGAAAGTATGAATCAAACTATTCTGTCTCCAACTACGGGTAAATAGAAGAGCAGAATGGGCTCTTTAACCTTGGTTAAAGCAACTCGTCTAGGAGAAGGAAAACTCTGAGTTCAAGCATCTTAAACTCCATTTAAGAAATTGATCTTGTGTCGCATCCTGCTCGTTTGATGAGGTTGGGTAAATATATATTCGATAGTATGTATTTACCTAACCCCTACACACTAGTAGGGTGCGATTTAAGGTCAATTTCTTAAGCGGATACTAATAGGTTTTGCTTCTCGGGTTGCTAGACCAAGGTTAAGAGCCCATTCTGTCCTACTATTTACCCATTGCTGTAGGGACAACTATTGGACTCATACCTTTCCCCCGCCCTGTCGGCTGGGGCGTTAGAATGCACCGACTGCACCTCTGCAGAGGGGTAAGACTCCCCCAATGGGACCACCTGTTCATGAATTGCAATACTCCACTTTGGCCCTAGTTTGGGCTAGACGGGCGGTCGGAGAGGCCCCCTCCGATCAATCGGCTGGTCACGTCAAGCCCTAGCACCTATATGATTGCCCCAACCCTATTGTCCTTATGGCAAGCCCAAATCTCTTTTTATCCTATGGGTGCTAGAAGGCGGTGACTGAGGGTCTACATGTCCTGGGAATGACGTTAAACTCTATCTGATGGTGAGGTTCCAGTTCTGGAGGTTTGGGGAATGTGGAGCAGCCCTTCATCACCATTGCTCGCTGGTCCACTCTGACCCAGAGTGGTAGTACTTGTTATGGTCCCATCTATGGGTTAAATAGAAAAACATGAGTTGATAAACAAAATTGTATTATCCATTAAGAATCGATTTATTTCAAAACTTTATCGGCATTAAATGACCCACCGAGGTTGACATGCCGTAAAACAAAATCAAACCAAACCAAACCACACATACCTTTCCCAAGAGTAGAGGCCCATCCTGATGTAAATTTTAGCAAGTTATTCCCGCAGATCCATTACTACTGTATTGTGTGTTCGATCCTTGTTGGATGCCCCATGCTTATGAAGTTGTATCACAACTTATGTGGTTAATACATACCTTTTCCAAGTTTATTAGCGCTATGCTAGACTGGTTGTCTAGCCATGGTTAAAGAGCACAGTCTGTCCTGCTATTTACCCATAGCTGGAGGAAGAACTGGATTAATACCTTTCCCAAAGGAATTAGTGCGATGTGAAATGCAAAAAGCTTCGTTCAGGAGTGGATCTCGGGTCGACAAACCCACTTCCTACGACTCTAACCATTAGACCACGCGCTTCCATAATTAATAGGCTACCTTTTAATTATGTAACATGTTGTCAACCCACAGTGAATAAAACCATGTTCAGCTCGTTTTTCGCAAATCAGACCGTTGAAAGATGGACGACTCGACAGTTAATTTTTGACAAGAAAGCCCTCGTAGTTCCTTTGAAAACATTGATTAGCTTTAGCCGGTGCAGAATTTTGAGAGTTTAGCATGCAAGCTTTTTCCTTATCGACGCTTGTCTAACTAATGGTGATGCCTATGTGGAAATATAAGGTTCCATATTCCGAAACCTGCTCCTTCTAACAGTGTTTTTTTTTTGTTTTTTTACTTTTTTTTTTTTTTTCAGTGTTATGATCCCCATTGCGATAAACTGATTTTCGAACGAACCCTTTCACGGATACGATAGAGAAAAAAAATCCACGAAGTTCGTTTTTCCCCTTTTTTTCTTTTTCGTTGTTCATATTTCATACCATTCACAAAATTGATAACTGTCTTCTTCTTAAGCAAATGATCACTTACCTCATTAGCCAGATCGGCCTCTTAGAATTAAACAAAAATAAATAAATACATTCAAAGATAATTTCTTTAAAAAATAAATAAATAGCTGCAAAAATGAAAACTGACATTTGTGATTTTGGGAAAAAGAGAAAAAAATGCTTAATTAAGTTTCAAAAATGAGTATCATTTTATTTGCTGTTGATCTTGATTTTGATTTTGTTGATGTTTCGACATGGAAGACTAATTGATCATAGATCACGTGACTGAAACCTTAAAACAGAGAAAACTTTCAAAATTTCTATTTTCTTAGAGGAATGAATTCATTAGATTGAGTCGCCTATAATTAAATTTTATCACAGTTTACTTGAATAACTATACATTTTTCCTTCTTTCTATCTATCCTTCTATCTTCGAGTATCTATTACTCTCTCTCTCTCTCTGTCTCTCTCCCTATCTCTCTTTATCTCTCTCACTCTCTCTCTCTCTCTCTCTCTTTATCTCTCTCTCTCTATCTCTCTCTCTCTATATATATATATATATATATATATATATAAACAGATAACATCTATCTAACACTGTTTCTATCGTTTTTATCTATCTATGTATCAATCTATCCAAGTCTGTTTATATCTATCTATCTATCTAAGTCTATTTATATCTATCTATCTATCTATCTACTTATCAATCAATCTTAGTCTGTTTATACCCGACAATTTATATTCTGTCACTACCAGTATGTTTATATCAAATTATTCATCTAAGAGTGTGTATATCTGTCTTCCTTTCTCTCTATATATCTCTCTGTATCTGTCTCTGTCTGTCTCATCTCTCTCCCCGTCTCTCTCTCCCTCTCTCTCTCTCTCTCTCTCTCTCTCTGGCTCTGTCTGTCTGTCTGTCTGTCTTTCTCTCTCTCTCTCTCTATTTATATATATATATATATATATATATACTGGCTGAATACCCGGCCGATGTCCCGACGAAAATATTTTTAGGAACACAAGGACTGAGAGAGAAAGGTAGAAAGAGAGGAGTAAGAGAGGAGGTAAGAGGAAAATAATTTCGAAAATTCTTTATCAGATGAAATGAAATTCGCTTAGAATTCATTTGCGTATTACAACATTTGTTTATTCTATCTATATATCTATCTATCTATGTACCTATATGTATATGTATATATATATATATATATATATACATACATATATATATCATCATCATCATCATCATATCGCGCATGCAGCACGGGTATCCATGACAATCTTTCGCCAACCTTCCCTATCATTCATTACACCTGGGAGCTCCTCTGCGGAGCAGCCAGCTTCTTCACATAACTGGTCAATGTAGGTCCTTGCTGGGCGCCCCACACTTTATGTGTGTGTGTGTGTGTGTGTGTGTGTGTGTGTTTTCTTTCCTTTATTCTCCAAACTTTAGAATTATTTTCCTCTATGCTCTATTGTTATCCCTTTAAACCCTTTTAAGTTTTGTTCCCTTGAATCCCACACTCTGGAACTGAACTCACACACCCGACCAAAAACTATTAAGTGGAGTAATATAAAGTGGTGAAAAAATACGCTCGTTGTAGATAAAATGTTAGGCTTTGTTCAGTTTGCCACAAGGCCAATAGATATGATCATTCAACGTTAATAAAAGGATCCACAGGAGGAATTAGTTTAGTTTCATTGTTTAATGGCATATCAACCTCCGAGGGCTATCTAATGCCAAATGTATAGTAAAAAGTTTAGAGAGGATTATTGTAATTGTTATCGTCATTAAAAATGTACTCAGTGACCGGGCTTTTGAATTTGATTTAGGGATAATCCTCCCAGAAAACATATAAATCCAAGTATTCTTCCTCCCGCTATGGGTATATAAATAGAAGGGATGATCATACACCTTAAACCAATATATATATATATAATATATATATATATATATGTGTGTGTGTGTGTGTGTGTGTGTGTGTGTGTGTGTGTATTGCACATTTTTATAGACAAAACGAATATTACTAATTATATATAATATATATATATATATATATATAGAGAGAGAGAGAGAGAGAGAGAGAGAGAGAGAGATAGATAGATAGATAGTAATTAGTATTATCCATTTTGATTATAAAATGTGTCAATATAAATAAGAGAATTCAAGTTCTGTATCTGTTGATGAAGCGGCATTGATGATTGCGTAGATCCCTCTCTTCTTAGCATTGTCTTGCTCAACGTCTTAAGTTCAAAGTGAGGATCAAACCCACTGTACACTCCTTGTCTCTATTTTGCATATTTTGTTAATTATCTACTTTATTCGACTAGACGAGCTTGTTAACCATTAACCGACTGCGCAAAACCCATATTTCATTTGTGTCTAGTTATTTCTATATGAATAATCCAAAGATGTGGATATCATTTTGGACAAGTAAAGACAAAGTTTAAAGCTACACAATCCATCTCATTCCATTTTTTCTTTGCAGCCTTAAGAAATGTTTTGGCCAAGTTTTATCTCAACAACCAATGGAAATTGACTGAACACAAAAAATTCCTTGCCCCCGGCACGATATTCCGTTATCAAAAAGACTCCAATGGACACATCTTGACAGCTCGCGGCCCAACAACTGATGCTCTCACATTAGTGGTAAGTTTCACCATCTCTTTTATCTTCTATCTTATACTAATACTAGTTGATTTACCAAACACTTTTTATACAACAGACCCTAAACTATATCCTAGAAAAATAAAATGAAATAGATAAATAGATACATAAATAACATATTTCTGTATTTACTAAGAATATAGAAATAGGTTATTTATGTATCTATCTATTTATTTCATTTTATTTTTCTAGGATTTAGTTTAGAGCCTGTTGTATCAAAAGTTTTTGATGGATCAAGGACATACATTTTGAATACTGTAAACAATAAATTTCTAAATTGGTTGTAGATGCAGAGGAATGTCGGATTGTTTGGGCTAAAAACTCTAGTGTGTCATACAATGAAATTAAAATATGACGTAAGAAAGTAATCAGCTGATTATTGACACCTATGACAATAATCAGCTGAATATTTTGTAATCATAAAGATGGGGTGAATAGTCGAGAAGGAGCTGAGAACTAGAGGCAAACGCACTTGTTGCATAGCGCCTTCTTTACCGGCACTAAATCGTATATGTTATATACTGGCATCAAATTCTATATATGTTATATAGCGGCTTCTTCAAACTCACGCTGCTAAATCGGCGTACGTATCGTAGCGGGTATCGTCACTATTCCTAGACGATGTATGTAGCGGTCGCTTAATGAAATCACAACACATGAGTATAGAGGAGGTTTGACTTTATTTCTTCTTCTCGGCTGTACGTGGTGGGCGACGAGAGTTGACAATGAAATGACCGAGGGTTAACAATGACTACTACCACTGTGTGGATCTGAGGCAAAGAGGGGTGGACGAACCTCACTGCCCGCTGGCTGTGATGGTGCGCGACCGCGCCGGTCACGCACGTTCTCGTCGGCTGTCTCTCCTCCGACTCTAACTGACACCCTAACTGGTCTGCCCTCTGGCTTTTGTATTGAAGATACGCCTACGTATCTCTACCCTCCGATCTGTTAACTATTCCCGAACTTATTGTTACCCATCCTTCTTTTGTTCGCTTTACCGGGAAAAAATCCTTTGTCATTTTTGTCGTCTTTTCTTTGCTTTGTTTAATCTAACCGAAAATTCCTATTTCCGTTTGAACAATATCCAACAGCACTCAAGACAACGAAGAGCCTATTAAGGTAGACACTACGACGCAGCCGAGAATTAGCCTAAAAATAGAACGGCCCTTCTTTCTGTTTGTCATCCTCTACAGGCCGCTGGCTGACAGGCGAATGACAAGCTTAGCGTATCTAATTTAAGCGACTCTGTTATTCAAATCTTCTTTCTATCTCTCTCTCTGCGTTGACAACTGCTAGTATTTATCACAGCCAAAAAGATTTGTTGAAAGAAAGTGCAGGCTTGTTGTTAATCGAGACAGGAGTTACTACGGAAGGGGTTGAAGGGACGTTTCGCATAGAAAGAAATGAGTGCACACATAAGAAGACAAAAGTATATAATACGATATATTATTCTTTTACGTTTATCAGAATATCTTTATATTTTCTAGGCAGAGTAATATGTAAACTTTTTTCAAAACGGATCATTTCAACACGAAGACTGCTAGCCTTTTAATTGGCATCACCTTATCAAGCCGGAGTGAATAACTATAGTCTATGTGGAGAAGCGAAGTGTAATTGTTAACGTCATACGAAATGAACTCGACGACCTGAGTTCGAATCCTGCACAAAAAGCTAATCCATCTATTCTCCTTCCAGCTATGTTGGCGCCAAAAACCAAAAACTTCACTTATCGAAAAGCAGTATTGGAGGAGAGACGTAAAACACCAAGCTCTCATTACTAATCCCAACAGGGCCTACTTATCACAGAACTCTACAACCAGCTAACTTCTAAGGCATTGTATCAGCATACGTTAAACGTAGAGCAGACTGCCCTTTAATCTTGGTTAGCAAACCTGTTAAACTACGCTTGTGTTACATCCTACTCGTCTAGAGGAGATGGTATATATCTACATTGTTATTTCCCATTGTCACCTAACTTTTTCTTTATCACGGTATACTATTTGAAATAGCTTTCCTTCTTGTTTCAAAGTCATACTTCATTTTCAGTGCAACACCTGATCAACACATCGAATTCACCTTTAAGCGGTCAATCGATTTTTTTTCTGCAGATGCATCTGCGCCAAACACGACAAATGTAATTCCCGTTCCAGGAGATGCGCAAGTATTGGAATTTATCAGACACACAAATAGTCGAATCACGGCACACTTAGAGCTCACGTGAGAGAAAGTGATCTTGTGTCACACCCTACTCGAGTGGGGAATAAGACATTGAATATAAGACAATAAGGAAATAAGGAAAATAAGGAAAGTTAGGGGTTGAAAATCGCATGCACGAAAAACTTTCAGTAACCAAACACAGTAGAGTTGATGTCAACGCTGCTCTAATTTAGATGTACATGATCTATCGATATTGAGCACTATTTACCCATAGATATAGCTCTATATACTATCAGGTAGGAAGCGCGTGGTGTAATGGTTAAAGTCATGGGAAATGGACTCGTCGTCCCGAGGTCAAATCCTGGACGTGGTAATTGCATTTCCCTTAGCGCTAATACCCTTAGGAAAGGTATGAATCCTACTCTCCCTCCAGCTATGGGTAAGTAGCAGGGCAGACTGGGCTCTTTAATTTTGGCTAGGTAACCAGTCTAGGAGAAGAAAAACTCTGAATTCAAACCTGTTAAACTCCGCTTAATAAGTTGACCTTGTGTCACATCCTGCTCGTGCGGAGGGTTTGGTAAATATATATATATATACTATCAATATCAACACCCACACACTCAAACACACGCAACCACACACACACACACACACACACACAACAATATATATATATATATATTATATATATATATATAAAAGAGAAAAAAGTAGAATACCCCGAAGAGTTTCAAAGGATGGATATTTTTATGTTTGATGTTCATGTCGACATTATAACGTTTGGTTTTTACAACCTTCTTCTTTTGGTGAAATCTTCGGTGGTACAGTATATATTTACCAAACCTCTCCACAACGAGCAGGATGCGATACAGAGTGTTAAACATAGTTTTAATTCAGAGTTTTCCTTTTCCTATATAGGTTGCCTATATATATATATTATATATATATATATATAATATATATAATATATAATAAATAAATTTCTGGTACAAGCAAATTTAAATAATACTTTAAGGGTAATCATTATGATCACCTATATAGGTGGATACTAAGGAAAAGAGTGATAAAAAAATAAAAAAATTGTTTTATTTGATAAAAACGAGGGCCCTTTCGTCCGGTTGCTCATCAAGGTTTATACAGCCGGAGACGACTAAAAGTCAAATTGTAAATACATATGGGTATATATATGAGGGGGGTTTTAGGGAAAAGAAGAAAAAAAAAATTTTACTTTCTTCTTTTAAGTCCCCATTAAGTGACACCAGGCCCCAGACACTCGCCCAATAATATTGTTCTAGCCAAAGTTAGAACAATATTTTCTACCAGGGCCGCTTTTCGCCCTGCTAGTAAGGACGTATTGCCAATACTCAATCAAAGCTTACTTGTTTATGAATATACGTGTGCGTGTGAAGCCACTTATATTGGCCGTACGATTCAAAGATTGGCTGTCAGGGTTAACCAGCACATACCCCGAGTAATACGCGAACACAAACCCATAACATCCGGGTTATCGCAGAGCAGCGAGTCTTCGATTTGCGAACATCTAATCAACATGAGCACTTGCCGGTCTAGTTATAATGATCACCAATTCTCTATTTTGCACAGGGCTAGGACGAAACACCATTTACAGGTCCTTGAGGCCGTAATTATTAATTTTTTTCGTCCTACCTTGTGCAGACAGATCAGACCTAGGCACTTGCTTATTTTATTGGGTGAGTGTCTGGGGCCTGGTGTCACTTAATGGGGACTTAAAAGAAGAAAGTAAAAATTTTTTTTTTCTTTCCCTAAAACCCCCCTCATATATATACCCATATGTATTTACAATTTGACTTTTAGTCGTCTCCGGCTGTATAAACCTTGATGAGCAACCGGACGAAAGGGCCCTCGTTTTTATCAAATAAAACAATTTTTTTTTATCACTCTTTCCTTCGTATCCACCTATATAGGTGATCATAATGATTACCCTTAAAGTATTATATATATATTATATATATATATATATATATATATATATATATGCATCACATCAAGTGTTTCCTTGATTGAATTCAACAGAAGTTGAGAAGTCAGAAGTATATATAAACATATGCGTATATATTTATACATATATGGAGTATCATAAATAAATGAATAAATGGATACCTTGGTGTAGATATGAATTTATTTCGACCTCCTCAGTCTAATCTTTACTAATTCGAATTAGTAAAGATCAGACTGTCGCGGCAAAGAAATGCCGAAATAAATTTATATCTACACTTATCCACATATATATATATATATATATATATATATATATATATATACTAAGCTTAACTTAGAAGTGGCACAAGGACAGAGGTATGGAGCACCCAGTGAGAATCTAACTCACTAACCATGGTTTGCGAATCTAACATGCTAACCATTACACCACGTAAAGGATTGAATAAATCCGACAAAATGAGGTTAAAAATAGAGGGAAAAGTCGATATAACAACACAGCTACTAAATTCAATTGATATTTCGCCTCGTTGGTTAGTTGAGGCTTCTTCAAAATTTATAAAAATTAGATTATTAAATAAATTATGGAGTCGCGTGGTCTAATCGTTAGAGTCATAGGAAATAGACAAATGGTCAATTCCTGGACGAAGCTGTTGGTATTTCACATGGTGCAAATACCCTTGGCAAAGGTATGAATTCAATTCTCCCTCTAGCTATGGGTAAATATTAGGGTAGACTGGGCTCTCTAACCATGGCTAGGTAACAAGTATAGGAGAAAGAAAACTCTGAATTCAAACCTGTTAAACTCCGCTTAAAGGAATTGACCTTGTGTCGCATCCTACTCGTGCAGAGGGGTTGGTATATATATATATATATCCACTTCTTCCTCTATTTTCAACCACTGCATGATATATATATATATATATATATATATATATATATTAATAATTAATAAGTCATCCACAGACACGTGTTTCGGCATATCATGCCTCTTCAGTGTGGCTAGACACAACTATCCTTGGGTAGGGTTCGAACTCAGACTGACAGCATATATATATATATATATATTATATATATATATATGCATATAGTCTATGGACGCCCCATTTTTGTGGCTATGTGCCAAACAATATTAAGATTAGTAAATTGTTATGCGAATATTTAAGCACTTTAAATATTGATTTATTGTACTTTTCATGCAGTCATAAAACCGGAACAGGACGCTGTTCATGTGGGGGGGGGATAATTGCGCAGAATTGAAGCAACTTAATAAGAATTGAGAGTAATAATTCATAGCGGATCTGAATGACATTTATTTCGATGGACCAATTTCAAAAGCAATTTTTATCTCAACCCTTCTCGATGGTGGCACACATTCGAATTAGATGGAAATCTCTCTCTCTCTCTCTCTCTCTCTCTCTCTCTCTCTCTCTCTCTCTCTCTCTCTCTCTTTCTTGAAGTCCAAACTTTAAACTGCGGCAAATCATAAAGAAGGAAAGTTCAACTCATATTCAGACTTTATCTTGAATGAATGAAATGTGTTTATCGCTTTAATGATTTATATTTAATTAGCCTCTTTCAGGGAATTTTCTGTTAGCGCATCTGTATGTTGGCAATTTAGTGTTGATCTCGCTCTCTCT
>CM042166.1:2499865-2514865 GCA_023376005.1 Doryteuthis pealeii
ACTTAGGTTTATTTTCCAGTACCCCACTCGTACCGAGTCAGTACGAAGGCCCTATTTATGTGGGACCACCCACAAGCCGAGACTCATGGGTGGCGGGTAGAAAAATTGCGTCGATCCCGTCGGCATTCCCCCTCAAGGGGCGCCTCAGGCGCTGCGGCAATAAACCAGCCCTGCCCCTTTAAGTCAAGGGGGCAGATATTGCCTGGAGGATGGCCTCTGGGATCGACGCTAGTAATTACCCATCTCACCGGTCCAGTGGCCGAAGCTCACTGGACCCAGCCTGAGCAGTTCGTAGCGCTTAGGGCCATTGTTTTATGCGACATCGCACTGCATAGCCTATTAAACCAAACCTACTGCAATTTACACAGATGATATGCAATTCCTATCACGTGGATAATAAACAATATTCAGTGACAAACGAATAGGCGGGAATTAGATAATATATCTCATTCTGCTAGACAAATCTAAATAAAAATATGCCATTATAAGAAATGATTACTAAACTAGTTTATTTTAGTTTACACAACAAATAAAACAATTACGAACTCGGAAGTAAAGAGCAATTAATTTCGAGCCAACTCATAGAAGAATTATTTAATATTATTTGGCGGACCATCGTCTGGCACATGGTCATCTTTATTTGAGGCCCTGAGAAAATCACAAGTTAGCCAGCAAAAGTAGTTTCTTGACCGTTGATATACTGTAGGTTTAAGACGTTCACATGCCAACTTAGTGTGTTGTGATATTAAGCTTTTTGTCTCTATTATTTCCATAATTTACCTTGATTTAAAATAACCCCAAATGGGTTGACGTGCTGTAAAACCACCCAACTAATCAATCAGGCACATTTACCAAGGTGGACAAAATTCAAGTCGGGTAATTCTCATTCTAAAAAATCTGTCTATAAAATATTGTAATTTTCGATTAGGGCAGATGGGAGGGATGGTCACCGAATGAGAACCCCAGGGTTCTAAAATGTTTCAACTCAGACATTTCACTTTACCATGCAGGGACCCCTGAAGTGTATGGCCCGCAGACACACCACGTCTCAAACAATCTCTCAGTTTTGCCTCGAAACCCGTTTTTGTTTTACTTTTTTGTTTTTGGATTGTTTTTTTTTCAACCTCTCCGACGAGCAGGATGCGACGCAAGGTCAATTTATTAAGCGGAGTTAACAAGTTTGAATTCAGAGTTTTCCTTCTCCTAGACTGGTTACCTAGCCATGGTCAAAGAGCTCAGTCTGCCTTGTATTTACCCATAGCTGGAAGAGAGAATTGGATTCATACCTTTCCAAGGGTTATAGCTTAGCGACATGTGAAATCTGAACAGCTTCGTCGAGGAATTGAACTCGGGTCGACGAGTCCATTTCCTACGACCTCTAACCATTAGGCCACCGCGCATCCATGCACGTTGTTTTTTGTTTTGTTTTTTTGTTTATTATTTTCTTTGTTGTTATTTTGTACCATGAGGTGGAAGTGCATATGTTTATTCAAATAAAGTGTTTTCCTCACCAAAAACATGTTAGTCTTGCTAGTACTAAAATCCCAGTCTCGCGCTACTATTTACTCATAGATGGGGCGGAAAGTAGGGAAGGTACATCTCATTGTATGGCATTAGCAAATGGAACAGAAGAGACTTTTGAACTCACACTTCGCCGTCTCTTTCCTACTGAATAGGCATTACACGACGAGGAAATGCAACATTTCTGTTAAATTGCGGTTTTACAAGTCGAGCTATAAATAGGAAATAAAACAATTCGCATATCATAGCATTAGAAAGAGTTAAATCTGTGCGTTCGATTTAAATGTAGATATTAACTAAGTTTGGTTACTTGACATTAAAGGTAATGCCAGGAAATAAGTGGGATGGAAAATGTATAATGCTTATATTTCAGTAAAAGAGATACGTACACCTTGTAAATCACCATTGAAATTGGATTGTATATTCAATCTCTGTCTGTCTGTCTGTCTGTCTGTCTGTCTCTCTCTCTCTCTCTCTCTCTCTTTCTCTCTCTCTCTCACACACACATTCTCTCTCTCTCTCTCTCTCTCTCTCTCTCTCTATATATATATATATATATATATATATATATATATGAGGTTAAGTAAACAAACAAATGTGTTTATTTTTATATGGCTTTAAGCCGACAATTTTTGGAGGATATGTGCTCAATTGAAGTCATACCTAATTTCGAAAATTAATTAGTTAGTAATTAATGAATTTAGGCGGGCATATATGTTCAAATGTAAAGCTAAACAAATCGAGAAAAATCTTCAATCCTGATATTATATATATATATATATATATATATATTATATATATATATATACTTGAGTGGTGCTAGGTTCTTGGTACAAGGTGATTCTAGGCTGGTCCTATTCCCTACCAGTTAGTTTGTTTTAGAGTTCAGTTCCGTATGAGAGCTCAATTGTTGTAAACAGAGCAAATTATTTGTGAATAAAAAAGCCTTAAATGCATGGGTATCGTGGTTATGGTCCATAACCAGATACCCATGGTATTTAAGGCCTTTTTATTCCACCACCCACCCACACACACACACACATATATATATATATATATATATATATATATATATATACATTATATATAAAGTTAAACCTAAATTAGTCAGATATACCTACTAGTAGTTTCACTTAGTAGCCCATCAGGGCAAGGATTTTGACTTAAAAAGACTTGGAACAATCGTACTTTTATAACATAAACCAAACAAATCAGCAGAAACTAAACAACCCCCCCAAAAAAAAAACAGAAAAAAAACAACAAAAAACAAATTCCATTTTTATTATTTATTTCTAAAAGAACTTTTTTGCTATTCATTCATCGATTATTTTCGGTTGTATAGCCCTCTTGGTCTTTTTTTTCTTCAATTTTACACCACTTCCATACTTTTCATGCAAATTCGATGCTTAAGGACAGAATCCTGGTAGTGATTTCATCACTCCAATTTAGCACTTAATTTGGCTAGCCGGTGGTCGGAGAATCCTCCTCCTCCGATGAATCGTCATGCCAAGCCCGACACACAAACACACAAAAAAACGCACACACACACACATACTAGCACACACAAGGAAAAATCTGGAATAATATTAGATATGGTGAAACAGACAACACATACTAAACACATACACACACATACGCACACGCTTACACATACACACAGACATACTCACAAAAATTCTGAGGGAAGATATCACTAGGCATACAACAGAATGAACAGATCTTAGCGCTAGAGGGTACATTTCCAGGACTCCAGTTTTCAGAAATCTTCTGACGACGTGATCTTTATCCCAAAATATCAAGAAAATAAATCAGATGTAAACAAACAATATCATAGTTACCTAATTTTCTTTGCACTTAGCATTGTGATAGCCTTCAAAACCAACACCAAACCAATATCAACACAATGGTTCAAGCAAAAAACTCTTATATATATATATTATATAATATATATATATATATATATATATAAATAAATTGTCTGGTACAAGCAAATTTAAAAATACTTTAAGGGTAATCATTATGATCACCCTATAAGGTAGATACGAAGCGAAAAGAGTGAAAAAAAAAATTGTTTTATTTGATAAAACAAGGGCCCTTTCGTCCGGTTGCTCATTCAAGGTTTTACAGCCGGGAGACGACTAAAAGTCAAATTGTAAATACATATGGGTATACATATGAGGGGTTTTAGGGAAAAGGAAAAAAAGAAAAAAAAAAAAATTTTTACTTTCTTTAAGCGAACCCAAAAGGCCCCATTATGTGACACCAGGCCCAGACACTCGCCCAATAAAATAAGCGAGTGCCTAGGTCTGATCTGTCTGCACAAGGTAGGACGAAAAAATTAATAATTACGCCTCAAGGACCTGTAAATGCGTGTTTCGTCCTAGCCTGTGCAAAAATAGAGAATTGGTGATCATTATAACTAGACCGGCAAGCGCTCATGTTGATTAGATGTTCGCAAATCGAAGACTCGCTGCTCTGCGATAACCCGGATGTTATGGGTTTGTGTTCGCGTATTACTCGGGTATGTGCTGGTTAATTCTGACAGCCAATCTTTGGATCGTACGGCTAATATAAGTGGCTTCACACGCACACGTATATTATAAACAAGTAAGCTTTGATTGAGTATTGGCAATACGTCCTTACTAGCAGAGCGAAAAGCGGCCCTGGTAGAAAATATTGTTCTAACTTTGGCTGCGGGATAGCAACGGCCCACTGAGAAAGTAATTTTGTCAGCTAAAGTCTGACTAGCCGGTCCAACCCAAGGTAGACGAATATACATGGGCATTGGATGGACCAAAAGGTCCATCACGATAGAATTTTGCCACAGTAATTCTAATTGTGTCTGTGATGACATCCTCGGGATACCCATTATTTAAAAAAATTTCCGTGATGTTCTTGAGTTTCTCCATTGATTTTGTTACCTGAACAAATTTTTAAGTGGTCGAAAGGTTAGGCACTTAATCAAAATTAATCTTTCTGGCTTTTGGGGCAAATGAATCCCAGCTCAAGTACAGTCCAGTGAACGTCGACTTTCGAAACACGCTGGTCTCAAAGAAGAACACCTTTCTACAAGAACATCAAGAAAGGCCAGGGCACCATTATTTTCCTCCTCCATAGTAAACGTTAAGGAGGGTGCAGATTGTTTAAGCTCTGGAACAATTTTAGAGCTTCATCCCGGTTACTGAAACACGCAAATGTGTCGTCAACATACCGTAAATATATATGCGGTTTGGGACTTTGTTGAACAAACCGCCTCTCAAGAAACCCCACGAAACCAGAACAACATTTTAATAATATATATATATATATATATATATATATATATATATTATATAAAAATGTTGTTCTGGTTCCAACGGGAGAAAATTTAATATTTATAAAAAAGAAGGTCCGCAAAATGTATTATGTTTACAGAAATTTTTTTTTTTAATTCTTTTTATCTTACATATGCGACACGTGTTTCAGATCTGTTCTCTTCTTCAACATTGAGTTATTATTTTTGGCAGAATATGTTTGCTATTTGATAGGTTGTGTATGTATTTCTGCAACTTTCTATTATATATATATATATATATATATATATATATATATATAATATATTATATATATATATATATATAATATATTGCAGTAGTATATGGTTATTAACAGCTCATTTAGAGAGTTAGTAATGGGGAGATTTTTTGTGGTAATAGAGCTAGTATATATATATATATATATATATATATATATATATATATATATATATATATATATATATATATTGCATTGAAGTAATTCTCTGAGTCTGGGTTTCATACCTTTCGTTTTTTATAAACCTCTATATATAATATATATTCATTATATTATATTTATTATATTATATCATATTATGTATATATATAATATATATTATATATATATATATATATATATATTATATATATATATATATATATATATATATATATATACATATAATTATATATATATATATTATATATATATATATTATATATATATATATTTATATATATTATATATATTTATATATATATATATATATATATATATATAATATATATATATATATATGTGTGTTGTGTGTGTGTGTGTATGTGTGTATGTTGTCCTCTTTTTTCTCGCCCTGTTAAGTGTCCGTTATCAATTTCGCCGAAATGGGGCCAATTAAAAACGTTCCCATTTAATTATAATAATGTTGAATATTGGTTATTGCTGAAACAAAAAGTCAAGAAATTCGCCATTGATCAACAACCCGCTGAGTACGAAGCGAGCAAAATTTGTTATTTGTAGTTTCCACGCGTTCGAAGGAAATCTCCCGGTCACTTCCACAATTAAGTGTGTCCGCCTATCTCCAAGACAAATAATGGTTACCAGAGGACCAAGTGGCTGTTTCTATTATTTACTGACCTAATGACCATAAGAACTTTATCAATACCAAACATTCTCGCTAAGAAACAATATAATTCGTCAAATGTAAATGCTATATTAGATAGTAGAAGCGCGTGGTGTAATGGTTAGATTCGTAGGAAATGGATTCGTCGACCCGACTTCAAATCCTGAACGAAGCTGTTTGCATTTCAAATAGCTCCAATACCATGACGGAAAGTAAGAATCCAACTATTCTCTCTCGAACTACGGGTAAATAGAAGGGCAGAATGGGCTCTTTAACCTTGGTTAAAGCAACTCGTCTAGGAGAAGGAAAACTCTGAGTTCAAACATCTTAAACTCCATTTAAGAAATTGATCTTGTGTCGCATCCTGCTCGTTTGATGAGGTTGGGTAAATATATATTCGATAGTATATATTTACCTAACCCCTCCACACTAGTAGGGGGCGATTTAAGGTCAATTTCTTAAGCGGAGACTAATAGTTTTTGCTTCTCGGCTTGCTAGACCAAAGTTAAGATCCCATTCTGTCCTAGTATTTACCCATTGCTGTAGGGACTTTTTTCGACATTGGATTCATATCTTTCCCAAGAGTAGAGGCCCATCTTGATGTAAATTTTAGCAAGTTAGTCCCGCAGATCCATTACTACTGTATTGTGTGTTCGATCCCCGCAAGATGCCCCATGCTTATTGTATCACAACTTATGTGGTTAATACATACCTTTTCCAAGGTTATTAGCGCTATGCTAGACTGGTTGTCTAGCCATGGTTAAAGAGCACAGTCTGTCCTGCTATTTACCCATAGGTGGAGGAAGAACTGGATTAATACCTTTCCCAAAGGAATTAGTGCGATGTGAAATGCAAAAAGCTTCGTTCAGGAGTGGAACTCGGGTCGACAAATCCACTTCCTACGACTCTAACCATTAGACCACGCGCCTCCATAATTAATAGGCTACCTTTTAATTATGTAACATGTTGTCAACCCACAGTGAATAAAACCATGCTCAGCTCATTTTGCGCAAATCAGACCGTTGAAAGATGGACGACTCGACAGTTAATTTTTGACAAGAAATCCCTCCGTAGCTTCTTTGAAAACATTGATTAGCTTTAGCCGGTGCAGAATTTTGAGAGTTTAGCATGCAAGCTTTTCCCTTATCGACGCTTGTCTAACTAATGGTGATGCCTATGTGGAAATATAAGGTTCCATATTCCGAAACCTGCTCCATCTAACAGTTTTTTTTTTTTTGTTTTTTTTACTTTTTTTTTTTTTTTTTTTTCAGTGTTATGATCCCCATTGCGATAAACTGATTTTCGAACGAACCCTTTCACGGATACGATGGAGAAAAAAAATCCACGAAGTTCATTTTTCCCCTTTTTTTTTTTCGTTGTTCATATTTCATACCATTCACAAAATTGATAACTGTCTTCTTCTTAAGCAAATGATCACTTACCTCATTAGCCAGATCGGCCTCTTAGAATTAAACAAAAATAAATAAATAAATACATTCAAAGATAATTTCTTAAAAAAATAAATAAATAGCCGCAAAAATGAAAACTGACATTTGTGATTTTGGGAAAAAGAGAAAAAAATGCTTAATTAAGTTTCAAAAATGAGTATCATTTTATTTGCAGTTGATTTTTATTTTGTTGATGTTTCGACATGGAAGACTAATTGATCATAGATCACGTGACTGAAACCTTAAATCAGAGAAAACTTTCAAAATTTCTATTTTCTTAGAGGAATGAATTCATTAGATTGAGTCGCCTATAATTAAATTTTATCACAGTTTACTTGAATAACTATACATTTTTTCCTTCTTTCTATCTATCCTTCTATCTTCGAGTATCTATTACTCTCTCTCTCTCTCTCTCTCTCTCCCTGTCTCTCTTTATCTCTCTCTCCCTCTACCTCTCTCTCTCTCTCTCTCTCTCTATATATATATATATATATATATATATATATATATATATAAACAGATAACATCTATCTAATTACTGTTTCTATCGTTTTTATCTATCTATGTATCAATCTATCCAAGTCTGTTTATATCTATCTATCTATCTAAGTCTATTTATATCTATCTATCTATCTATCTACTTATCAATCAATCTTAGTCTGTTTATACCCGACAATTTATATTCTGTCACTACAAGTATGTTTATATCAAATTATTCATCTAAGAGTGTGTATATCTGTCTTCCTTTTCTCTCTATATATCTCTCTGTATCTGTCTCTGTCTGTCTCATCTCTCTCCCCGTCTCTCTCTCCCCCCCCACCTTCTCTCTCTCTCTCTCTCTCTCTCCTCTCTCTCTCTCTCTCTCTCTCTCTCTGCCTCTGTCTCTTTCTGCCTCTGTCTGTCTGTCTGTCTGTCTGTCTCTCTTTCTCTCTCTCTCTCTCTCTCTCTCTCTATATATATATATATATATATATATATATATATACTAGCTGAATACCCGGCCGATGTCCCGACGAAAATATGTTTAGGAACACCAAGGACTGAGAGAGAAAGGTAGAAAGAGAGGAGTAAGAGAGGAGGTAAGAGGAAAATAATTTCGAAAATTCTTTATCAGATCAAATGAAATTCGCTTAGAATTCATTTGCGTATTACAACATTTGTTTATTCTATCTATCTATCTATCTATCTATCTATGTACCTATATGTATATGTATATATATATATATATATACACATATATATATCATAATCATCATCATCATCATGTCGCGCATGCAGCACGGGTATCCATGACAATCTTTCACCAACCTTCCCTATCATTCATTACACCTGGGAGCTCCTCTGCAGAGCAGCCAGCATCTTCACATAACTGGTCAATGTAGGTCCTTGCTGGGCGCCCCACACTTTATGTGTGTGTGTGTGTGTGTGTGTGTGTTTTCTTTCCTTTATTCTCCAGACTTTAGAATTATTTTCCTCTATGCTCTATTAATTAAGCAGAGATATTTGTTATCCCTTTAAACCATTTTAAGTTTTGTTCCCTTGAATCCCACACTCTGGAACTGAACTCACACACCCGACCAAAAACTATTAAGTGGAGTAAAATAAAGTGGTGAAAAAATACGCTCGTTGTAGATAAAATTTTAGGCTTTGTTCAGTTTGACACAAGGCCAATAGATATGATTATTCAACATTAATAAAAGGATCCACAGGAGGAATTAGTTTAGTTTCATTGTTTAATGGCATATCAACCTCCGAGGGCTATCTAATGCCAAATGTATAGTAAAAAGTTTAGAGAGGATTATTGTAATTGTTATCGTCATTAAAAATGGACTCAGTGACCGGGCTTTTGGATTTGATTTAGGGATAATCCTCCCAGAAAACATATAAATCCAAGTATTCTTCCTCCCGCTATGGGGTATATAAATAGAAGGGATGATCATACACCTTAAACCAATATATATATATATATATAATATATATATATATATATATAATATATATATATATATATATATGTGTGTGTGTGTGTGTGTGTGTGTATGTGTGTGTGTGTATATTGCACATTTTTATAGACAAAACGAATATTACTAATTATATATATATATATATATATATATATATATATATAGAGAGAGAGAGAGAGAGTGAGAGAGAGAGAGATAGATAGATAGATAGATAGATAGATAGTAATTAGTATTATCCATTTTGATTATAAAATGTGTCAATATAAATAAGAGAATTCAAGTTCTGTATCTGTTGATGAAGCGGCATTGATGATTGCGTAGATCCCTCTCTTCTTAGCATTGTCTTGCTCAACGTCTTAAGTTCAAAGTGAGGATCAAACCCACTGTACACTCCTTGTCTCTATTTTGCATATTTTGTTAATTATCTACTTTATTCGACTAGACGAGCTTGTTAACCATTAACCGACTGCGCAAAACCCATATTTCATTTGTGTCTAGTTATTTCTATATGAATAATCCAAAGATGTGGATATCATTTTGGACAAGTAAAGACAAAGTTTAAAGCTACACAATCCATCTCATTCCATTTTTTCTTTGCAGCCTTAAAAAATATTTTGGCCAAGTTTTATCTCAACAACCAATGGAAATTGACTGAGCACAAAAAAGTCCTTGCCGCCGGCACGATATTCCGTTATCAAAAAGACTCCAATGGACACATCTTGACAGCTCGCGGCCCAACAACCGATGCTCTCACATTAGTGGTAAGTTTCACCATCTCTTTTATCTTCTATCTTATACTAATACTAGTTGATTTACCAAACACTTTTTATACAACAGACCCTAAACTATATCCTAGAAAAATAAAATGAAATAGATAAATAGATACATAAATAACATATTTCTGTATTTACTAAGAATATAGAAATAGGTTATTTATGTATCTATTTATTTCATTTTATTTTTCTAGGATTTAGTTTAGAGCCTGTTGTATCAAAAGTTTTTGATGGATCAAGGACATACATTTTGAATACTGTAAACAATAAATTTCTAAATTGGTTGTAGATGCAGAGGAATGTCGGATTGTTTGGGCTAAAAACTCTAGTGTGTCATACAATGAAATTAAAATATGACGTAAGAAAGTAATCAGCTGATTATTGACACGTATGACAATAATCAGCTGAATATTTTGTAATCATAAAAGATGGGGTGAATAGTCGAGAAGGAGCTGAGAACTAGAGGCAAACGCACTTGTTGCATAGCGCCTTCTTTACCGGCACTAAATCGTATATGTTATATACTGGCATCAAATTCTATATATGTTATATAGCGGCTTCTTCAAACTCTCGCTGAATCGTATACGTTGCTGGTATACTGCGGGTAGCTAACCCTTAGACGATATATGTAGTGGTCGCTTAATGAAATCACAACACATGAGTATAGAGGAGGTTTGACTTTATTTCTTCTTCTCGGCTGTACGTGGTGGGCGGAGAGCATTGACAATGAAATGACTGAGGGTTAACAATGACTACTACCACTGCTGGGATCTGGGGCAAAGAGGGGTGGACGAACCTCACTGCCCGCTGACTGCGATGATGCGCGACCGCGCCGGTCACGCACGTTCTCGTCGGCTGTCTCTCCTCCGACTCTAACTGACCCTCTAACTGGTTTACCCTCTGGCTTTTGTATTGACGATACGCCTACGCATCTCTACCCTTCGATCTGATAACTATTCCCGAACTTATTGTTACCCAACCTTCTTTTGTTCGCTTTACCGGGAAAAAATCCTTTGTCATTTTTGTCGTCTTTTCTTTGCTTTGTTTAATCTAACCGAAAATTCCTATTTCCGTTTGAACAATATCCAACAGCACTCAAGACAACGAAGGGTCTATTAAGGCAGACACTACGACGCAGCCGAGAATTAGCCTAAAAATAGAACGGCCCTTCTTTCTGTTTGTCATCCTCTACAGGCCGCTGGCTGACAGGCGAATGACAAGCTTAGCGTATCTAATTTAAGCGACTCTGTTATTCAAATCTTCTTTCTATCTCTCTCTGCGTTGACGACTGCTAGTATTTATCACAGCCAAAAAGATTTGTTGAAAGAAAGTGCAGGCTTGTTGTTAATCGAGACATGAGTTACTACGGAAGGGGTTGAAGGGACGTTTCGCATAGAAAGAAATGAGTGCACACATAAGAAGACAAAAGTATATAATACGATATATTATTCTTTTACGTTTATCAGAATATCTTTATATTTTCTAGGCAGAGTAATATGTAAACTTTTTTCCAAACGGATCATTTCAACACGAAGACTGCTAGCCTTTTAATTGGCATCACCTTATCAAGCCGGAGTGAATAACTATAGTCTATGTGGAGAAGCGAAGTGTAATTGTTAACGTCATACGAAATGAACTCGACGACCTGAGTTCGAATCCTGCACAAAAAGCTAATCCATCTATTCTCCTTCCAGCTATGTTGGCGCCAAAAAACAAAAACTTCACTTATCGAAAAGCAGTATTGGAGGAGAGACGTAAAACACCAAGCTCTCATTACTAAGCCCAACAGGGCCCACTTATCACAGAACTCTACAACCAGCTAACTTCTAAGGCATTGTATCAGCATACGTTAAACGTAGAGCAGACTGCCCTTTAATCTTGGTTAGCAAACCTGTTAAACTACGCTTGTGTTACATCCTACTCGTCTAGAGGAGATGGTATATATCTACATTGTTATTTCCCATTGTCACCTAACTTTTTCTTTATCACGGTATACTATTTGAAATAGTTTTCCTTCTTGTTTCAAAATCATACTTCATTTTCAGTGCAACACCTGATCAACACATCGAATTCACCTTTAAGCGGTCAATCGATTTTTTTCTGCAGATGCATCTGCGCCAAACACGACAAATGTAATTCCCGTTCCAGGAGATGCGCAAGTATTGGAATTTATCAGACACACAAATAGTCGAATCACGGCACACCTAGAGCTCACATGAGAGAAGGTGACCTTGTGTTACACCCTACTCGAGTGGAGAATAAGACATTGAATATAAGACAATAAGGAAATAAGGAAAATAAGGAAAGTTTGGGTTTGAAAATCGCATGCACGAAAAACTTTCAGTAACCAAACACAGTAGAGTTGTTGTCCACGCTGCTCTAATTTAGATGTAGATGATCTATCGATATTGAGCACTATTTACCCATAGATATAGCTCTATATACTATCGGGTAGGAAGCGCGTGGTGTAATGGTTAAAGTCATGCGAAATGGACTCGTCGTCCCGGGTTCAAATCCTGAACGAAGCTGTTTGCATTTCAAATAGCTCCAATACCATGATGGAAAGTATGAATCAAACTATTCTGTCTCCAACTACGGATAAATAGAAGAGCAGAATGGGCTCTTTAACCTTGGTTAAAGCAACTCGTCTAGGAGAAGGAAAACTTTAAGTATCTTAGACTCCATTTCAGAAATTGGTCCAGTGTCGCATCCTGCTCGTTTGAAGAGTTTGGGTAAATACATATTCGATAGTATGCATTTACCTAACCCCTCCATATTAGTAGGGTGCGATTTAAGGTCAATTTCTTAAGCGGAGACTAATAGGTTTTGCTACTCTCCCTCCAGCTATGGGTAAATAGCAGGGCAGACTGGGCTCTTTAATTTTGGCTAGGTAACCAGTCTAGGAGAAGAAAAACTCTGAATTCAAACCTGTTAAAATCCGCTTAATAAGTTGACCTTGTGTCACATCCTGCTCGTGCGGAGGGGTTGGTAAATATATATATATATACTATCAATATCAACACACACACACTCACAAACACACGCAACCACACACACGCACACACACACACCACACACACACACACATATATATATATATATATATATATATGTAAAGAGAAAAAAGTAGAATACCCCGAAGAGTTTCAAAAGATGGATATTTTTATGTTTGATGTTCATGTCGACATTAAAACGTTTTGGTTTTTACAACCTTCTTCTTTTGGTGAAATCTTCGGTGGTACAGTATATATTTACCAAACCTCTCCACAACGAGCAGGCATGCCGATACAGAGTGTAAACATAGTTTAATTCAGATTTTCCTTTTCCTATATAGTTGCCTGACCAAAAGCTAGGGAACCCCATTTGCACTATTATTGTTACATAAAAGATACACTTGATATGATCCATCTATCTATCTATCTATCTATCTATATATATATATATATATATATATATATATATATATATATATATATATATGCATATCACATCAAGTGTTTCCTTGATTGAATTCAACAGAAGTTGAGAAGTCAGAAGTATATATAAACATATGCGTATATATTTATACATATATGGAGTATCATAAATAAGTGAATAAATGGATACCTTGGTGTAGATATGAATTTATTTCGACCTCGTCAGTCTAATCTTTACTAATTCGAATTAGTAAAGATCAGACTGACGCGGCAAAAGAAATGCCGAAATAAATTTATATCTACACTTATCCATATATATATATATATATATATATATATATATATATATTTACTAAGCTTAACTTAGAAGTGGCACAAGGACAGAGGTATGGAGCACCCAGTGAGAATCTAACTCACTAACCATGGTTTGCGAATCTAACATGCTAACCATTACACCACGTAAAGGATTGAATAAATCCGACAAAATGAGGTTAAAAATAGAGGGAAAAGTCGATATAACAAACACAGCTACTAAATTCAATTGATATTTCGCCTCGTTGGTTAGTTGAGGCTTCTTCAAAATTTATAAAATTAGATTATTAAAATAAATTATGGAGTCGCGTGTCTAATCGTTAGAGTCATAGGAAATAGACAAATGGTCAATTCCTGTACGAAGCTGTTGGTATTTCACATGGTGCAAATACCCTTGGCAAAGGTATGAATCCAATTCTCCCCTCTAGCTATGGGTAAATAGCAGGGTAGACTGGCTCTCTAACCATGGCTAGTTAACAAGTATAGGAGAAAAGAAAACTCTGAATTCAAACCTGTTAAAACTCCGCTTAAAGGAATTGACCTTGTGTCGCATCCTGCTCGTGCAGAGGGGGGTATATATATATATATATATATATATATATATATATATATATATATCCACTTCTTCCTCTATTTTCAACCACTGCATGATATATATATATATATATATATATATATATATATATATATATATATATATGCATATAGTCTATGGACGCCCCATTTTTTGTGGCTATGTGCCAAACAATATTAAGATTAGTAAATTGTTATGCGAATATTTAAGCACTTTAAATATTGATTTATTGTACTTTTCATGCAGTCATAAAACCGGAACAGGACGCTGTTCATGTGGGGGGGGATAATTGCGCAGAATTGAAGCAACTTAATAAGATTGAGAGTAATAATTCATAGCGGATCTGAATGACATTTATTTCGATGGACCAATTTCAAAAGCAATTTTTATCTCAACCCTTCTCGATGGTGGCACACATTCGAATTAGATGGAAATCTCTCTCTCTCTCTCTCTCTCTCTCTCTCTCTCTCTCTCTCTCTCTCCTCTCTCTCTCTCTCTCTCTTTCTTTAAGTCCAAAACTTTAAACTGCGGCAAATCATAAAGAAGGAAAGTTCAACTCAATATTCAGACTTTATCTTGAATGAATGAAATGTGTT
>CM042166.1:2522365-2532365 GCA_023376005.1 Doryteuthis pealeii
GAAAATAAATATTTTTTCCCTTTTAAAAAAAATTCTCCACGTATCGAGACAACATTTCGTAGCAAAAATACAATCCTATATTTTTTTTCAAAAGACAGAAGCAAACAATTCTTTCTTTTTACAAACAATAACCTGCAAAACTATTTCTAAAAATTTTATGAGATAATTTCATGTTTTTCATCTTATTTTTTCATAGTTTTGATTTTATATCACCCAGTGTCTAATAACGAAAAAAGCAATTCTTAATGTCCATTGTATTGTTTAAAGCAACGTGAGCAATCTCGAAAGTTAATTACATGTTTATACATTAATCTAGATTTAGATTTACAATTAGAATCGTGGTAAATTTTCGCTTTATCACCATGACAAGACAAAAGTCTTACTCGAAAGATAATGTCTAGAAAATCCCTTTAAGTCCGTGAAAAATCAAAAATGTTCCTTACTTGTAGAAAAAAGAGAATTATTTTTCCTTTTTCTTCAATTCAAAATATTTCTTGCTGAGTCTTTTAAAAGAAGACAGTTTTCGTTCCGTGTCAGAAGAAAGTTTGAACCCTTTCACCACTATAATAATGTTACCAGGGATGGTTATTCAAAGAAAAACTTGAATCGTAACTTACAAATGAAAAGGGTTTATTTAACAAGATGTACAAGAATGTGTTAGCAAGTAGTATATTACTAAACTGGAAAAACGGGCTATTTACCTCAGCCTCCCACCAGGTAAGGGTGTGATACAATGGGGCCACGCACTATCCGAAGCTCGTGTGGTGGCCAGATTAAAGTGCGTGGATCCCCTTGGTATTTCTATTTTAAGGCGCCTCAGGCACCGGACAATAAACACAGCCCTGATTCTTTAAATCGAGGGGGCAAGTGTTGCATGTGGGACGATCCTCTGGGATCACACGATTTATTTGCCCACCCTCCGTTCGCTAGGAAATACGGGATATTTATCTCAACTTTTCTCCACGTAAGGATGTGACACAAGGTTTTTGAAAGTGGGGAGCCACGCACAATCCGAAATTCATAGGATGGTCAGATAAAAAAATGCGTGGAATATCTTGGTATTCCCCTTTTGAGGCGACTCAGTTATGGGGCAATAAACACAGCCTTGGGAGCAGGTGTTGCCTGCGAGGACGCCCCCTGGGATCAGAGTAAAACACATTTAAGAAACTTTTAAGACAACTATGAGGTTTCATTTCTAGATGTCTTTATTGATTATTTATCTTTAAGCTGATTGAACGACATGAGAGGAAGAAATATTTTTATTTGTATTATTACCTTGTTTAGGGGCTTATGGTCTAATTGTTATATACTGGTCTTTTCACGAAACCAAATCTATATAACGTTATATAACTTTCTTACTTCTTACTCTGGTCGTCTATTCTTCTGGCCGTCTTTGCTTCTGATCGTCTATCATCTATCTTGGTCTGGTATATCTTCTAAGGTCTCGTCTGGTCTTGTCGTGGTGTTTCTTGGGGACTTCGGGTCTGGTTTCTGTTGGGGATCACTCCTTATCAGAAGCCCTGTGTCATTGTTAGTTTTTGTTTATAAACACAAGACTTCGATTTATGTTGATGTTACTTTATTTATAAATCCCCAACCAGACATTCTGCGCAGATGAGGCTTACATATTGCTAGCTCGGTTTCTAACTTCTAACTGACTTAAACTGACTATATCCTTTAACCGGAAGAGGGCCTTCTATTGCCTTCCGGTTCTCACGATCCATCCCCACTAGGCGGGGTGAGATTGAGGTCAAGCGCCGTCACTCACCCTCAAGGCCATCAGTTGTACTAATCGCCATAATGATTTCTACACTACCTTAAAAATGTATTAGGGATCTACTAACTATGTAACATAACCACATTGAAAGCACCGGTTCTGGCTAGATCACCGAAGTTAAGCAGCCATATAACCTGTTTAATACTTAGATGGGTGACCATTTAAGTATCAGCTGGTACTGTAAGTAAACTGAATATCAAAATGACTAGATTCGTGATTAAATGACCCGAAAAGGCTTGATATGCCATAAAACAGCCAATCAATCAACATTTTAGGGGCCCTTGGCTTCTGATCCGTTCTTTATTTAGAAATTGATCCAGGTAATCAATTTCAATTGATTGAGTTCAAGTCAGAGAATCAAGAATCCAGGTGAGATAGAAAAAAGATGTCAAATATCCTAATTAAATACCTGATGACAAAAATCCAACATTGAGATCTGCAACATTACAACAGCAGGCCCTCCAAGAACAAAACATGTTCCACAATACGGTTGTTCCGTCACTGGTTTTCTATTATCTTGTAGCTCATCTCATTTGCATAAACCTCAACTAATCTCGCCAATTCTCTTGACTCCGAGATCGGCCATGTTTCTTTTTCTAACTTTTCAACTCCCCTTGCATACCAGGCATATGCAAACCTGCTTCATTCCCGGAGGTAAGACATCTTCTCTTCGAGTGGTTGAAAAGTTATATGATATGAGAAGAATGCAATTTATCCTATTTTTTTTTCTTTTAAATTAGATGTATCTAGTCTAAGCGAGGTGGTGGTTTTGTTTATCTGGTTTTTCAATTAAATTATAGCAGTAGCTTGGTGCTATGAATTGCAGATTTAGTTTATCGCCATGTTTATTGAATTTGTCATCTGGTAAGATTCTTAGTGTGTGGGAATAAAGTAGGTTTCCTTCAAGGTGTTTCAGGGGTGGGATTGAGAAGATTTAGAATGGAAGTAGTTGTATGTCTTCATTGGTTTTGTATATATTTTTATGTTCTTTTTATGTACATGTATCTTCTGTATATATAAATAAATAAATAATATATATATATATATATATATATTATATATATATATATATATATATATATATGTATGTATAGTATACGCATCAGTGTGTGTATGTAAGATTTACGTGGCACATATAGTAGTATGTGTGTGCATATTGGTATGTATGAGTATTGTTTTGTATGCGTGTATGAGTACCGTTTGTACAAATGTTTACGCACGCATAGGCATATGTACTTACGCGTGCACGTCCTTCTATATTGTGTGTGGTGTGAATGCCCACGTGAAGGCATGTTTGGCTGAACCACGACCTACGTACGCATTCGCGAGCCCCGTCATTCTATAAACCCCCACCCCGCCTATAGTATAAAACATTTGTAATCTTAAAGTTAAAATTATTCAACCCCCCTCAATTAAATCGCCCCAACAATATATATTCCTTTCTACCCCCACAACACAATACACGCCGTTCACATCCGGACATGCCAAAAAAACCACCCACACCCACACACACATATGCACGCAAACACAAACGCTCACACGTCCGTATTGATCAAATGTTACACACTCATAAAACAATGTATTAGGTGTGTGACCAGTTACCTCGCATACACAACCTTTATGCTGTCCATAAACACTCACATACATTCAAATTACCACCACATACATACGCACATCACTTTATCCAATCAAACACATCCTATGTCTATTGAATTTTCTGAATTTTTTTGAAAATTTTTCGATTTTCCTTACATTTCAAACATCTTCACCGGATGATTGCCTCGCATGAAACCAATATGGTCGTGAATGTTCCTTTTTCACCTAATGAGTAGATATGTAAAACCTTTATATATTTATTTTATTATATTATATATATACACATATATGTATATATATATGTATATATATGTGAATATGTATATGTATATATGTATGTATATATATATGTCTATATGTATATGTATATACGTATATATATATATATATATGTATATATGTATGTATATATCTATATATATATATGTATGTGTATATATATACGTATATATATGTATGTACATATATATATATGTATATATGTATATATATATATTTATTTATATGTATATATATTTATTAATTTAAATATATATGTATAAAGAATATATATATATGTATATATGTATATGTATATATATGTCTATGTATATATATGTATATATATACATGTATATATATGTGTGTGTATATATCTATATATGTATGTGTATGTATATACATATATGTATATATGCATGTACATATATGTGTGTGTATATATATATGTATATGTATGTATATATATATATGTATGTGTATATTGATTTATATATATGTATATATATATATATATGTGTGTGTGTGTGTGTGTGTGTATATATATATATTATATATATTTATACATTTGAAAATGCTATTGTTTTAAATTTTATTGATCTAATTTGATAGAGGCATGCATCCTATTTAAATAGGTCAATAATACATTCTGTTTTGTTTCTCTGTCCATGAAGAATAATTCCATCAGCATATACAGCGCAAAAGAGGCATATAATCTTCCTCACGGGTGATCTCAAAATATCGTGGCATATAAAGGGGCGGCCACAATGCGTAAATTGCAAACTTTGATTTGTATTTCATTGAGGTTAAATCGATTTAATATCAATTCAATTCATAACTTATGTTCTTAATTCACGGGTTGGGTCGCTTTTGGGATTCAGTTATTGAGACATACCTCATGAGATTGAAAGCCGGCCACAATGTTTGAATATAGAAATCTAATATCTATTGTATATACTAGCAAATATATGCACCCTCCGGGTGCAAGTATTTAAGTTTTAATGTAATAAAATATTGTATTAAATTAGAAAGGCTGATGAAACTAAATAAGAATACAGGATAAAAAGATTTGAAACAGAGGGAGTATAATAAAAGATTTGAAACAGAGGGAGTATAATAAAAAATGGAACAACTGAAATTTACTCTTCCATCACTCGCGTCTTTCATTGTTTTGTTTTTTCTAATTTAAGTATTTAGTTAAAAGAGGAAGTAAAGAATAAAATGACAGTTATTTTATCTAGTTAATGGATTTCATTTAAGATTCATTGAAGAGATTTTTGCTTATATTCATCAAAATAAAACCAAACAGTTAGAAATCAATAATACTAAGCACATATTTATTAAATACGATTTTTAAATATTAATATGCAAATTAGCCTTCCCGTTCACACTGTAAACCGCTATTTTGTTGTATATATAAATATAATTGCATGTTGTAGTATGTAGACATAGTTAACAGTATTAATAATGTAAGACAATTTTATTAATAATTGAGTTTAGATAAAAATAAAATCATGGAGAATTTGATGTCAATAACTAAGAGAATTGTGACTTGAGTAGGAATATAGTTTCGGTTACAGACAGAAAAACACACAATCTCCATTATAATAAGAGATTTACCAACTTCTCTGCACGAGTCAAGTGTGATACAAGGTATATTTTATGCGGGATTTAATAGGTCTGAATTTCAGAGTTTTACTTTTTCTAAACTGGTTGCTATAACAAGATTAAAGACATAACTGGATAGAGAATTGTTGGATTCATACCTTTCCGAATTGTATTCGTACTATGTGAAATGCAAACAGCCTCGTTCAGGATTTGAACTCATGTCACCGTGTTCATTACACAACGGGCACATTCACATCTAATATCTATTGTACCAAGTATCCTAATATGGTGTGGTATTTTTATATTGATTTTATTTCAGAGTGTAGTATCCCGTATATATATAATATATATATATATATATATATATATATATATAAATTTAATGAGTCAGACGAACCTACTAAAAGTTTCGCTTAATGTTCTTCAGGGCTAAGATCTGACTCTAAGAGTCTTAGCCTTGAAGAGCATTAAGCGAAACTTTTAGTAGGTTCGTCTGACTCATTAGATTTATCTCTATTATTTGCTCTACTTAGGTATTGAGCACTTTTTACTTATTAGCTTTAGTCTCCTGGCGTTTGTATGAATATATATATCTTATATATATATATATATGCATATAAATTGTTTTTTCTTTTGGAAAAGATTTTGTACCAATAGATTATTTTCTGTTTTTACGATTATCTTGGTCTTTTCTTTTTTCCCAAAAATTTTTTCTTCCCGGTTGATGTTTGGTAGTATATTTTTACAATCAAACTATTTGCTGGGTTTTTTTCTCACCGCGAGGATTTACCAACAAGTTTGGTATATTAAATAAATAAATATATATATATATATATATATATATATATAATATAAAAAGTTGATAAGTCGAAACCCGTGTCTGTGGATGACTATATATGCTCTCCATCCCCCTAGAGTTGAGCACTTTGGGGGGGGTCACTGATGACCGCCAACTAAAGTGTAAACGCAACGCTCTCGTATAAAAGGGATAGAGCACTTTATGATGGCCTTTACCTACATACAGGTGTGTGTATTGAAACAGTTAAAATCCCCTCCGCATTCTCTGGGTGACAATGGCCCAGCGGTTACTCTGTCCGACTCTGCTGAATCGACCAGAGTTCTATCCGGCTGTAGGTAGCTCACTTGATTAGGCGAAACACGTGTCTGTGGATGACTATATATATATATATATATATATATATATATATTATATATATATATATATATATATATATCGATAGCAAAATGCACAAACTGGAATCTGTTCAAGAGAATGAGAAGCATAAAATTCTATGAGACTTTGAGATACAGACAGGTCACCGTATCCCTGTCAGATCAGACCTTGTATTGATTTAAAAAAAGAAAAAGAATTTGTCAACTGGAAGATTGTGCAGACCCAGCAGATAAATGAAAAGGAAAAGATAAACGAATATCTGGGCTTTGCCAGATAAAAAAACGACGATTGTGGATTAGGATTCGGTCTTGAATTTTTCTAATCTACTCACGGAGTTAGCCTGATCCTAAAATGGTATGATGTACTGAGCCAAGGCTTATAGGAGTAAATTTGAAAAAAAAATGTAACACACTGATGCCCTGATTTTCGCATTCATTATTGCAGATTGTGAAGTGAGTGTTTTGTTTTGATTCCTGGGTAACTTGAAATGCTGACAGGCGTTGTTTTCGGCTTCAACAAAATGTTTAACACGTTAATGTCAGCAGGGAGAAATGCAATTTCCATTTTTGTCGAAGAGAAAATAAGACAACAAAGGTACGCCCCAAAGGCTAAAATGTCAATAAAATTGGATTGTTTTCTGAAGATCAAGAGAGAAGGAAATGGAATCTGGGAAAAACGGAATGCGTGAGAGTTGAAGTTTTTTTTTTTTTAGAAGTTTTTATTTTATTTTTAGAATTTTATTTTTTCTGATTTGCTGTTGGATTTGCTCAAATATGCATTTGCCTCTGATGTCATGAAATCGAGATAAAAAAAACTTGCTAATACTTTATCAACGTTATTCACTTCTCATTTAATCTACCTATATATTACATTTTAACAAGATGTTTACAATTTATTACTAACGTGTTTATAAAGTAATATATATATATATATATATATATATATATATATACTAACAAAACTAAATACATACATATATATATATATAAATATATATATATATATATATATATATATACTAACAAAACTAAATAAATTAAAAGATTACACTTATTCTAATGGTATTTTAATTGATTTCTATATAAAAGTATATTAGGATTGCTTTTAATACCTTTGAGGATAACATGATAGTATTAGAAATCAGTAACAGCCAATAATTTCTTACACACACACACACACATAATATATATATATATATAATATAATAATATATATATATATATATATAAGCTGAATATTATCAACCTATTCAGTGATAGGATTCAACAAAAATAGATGGCTCAAATGTACATATAGATAAAATTTACCACACACACACACACACACACACACACACAACACACACATATATATATATATATATATATATATATATATATATATTATACCATTCAAAATATATTATTGCTTTTACTGAGCTGTGGTTACAATATACCGACCATCTATCCTCTACTAAGGGTTAAAAAAAAAAAACACACACACACACACAAAGGAACCCAGCAGTAGATACTTCACATACTTTTGTTGTTTATGTTTCCAGGCATTGTTGGGTGGTCTCTGTTTACTTGATTGATCTCACAATTCGTCAGTTCTCCTAATTCTACATGGCGCTGCAGAGTGAGGACACGTGGACCAAATTCTTTTCCGATGCTGGAATCCCACAAGACATCGCTGCTCAGTACCTCAGCTCGTTCCAACAGAATCGAATCACCATATCAGTATTATCAGAACTTGACAAGGATGCACTGACTGAACTTGGTGTAAACACTCTTGGCGACAGATTTGCAATCCTCAAACTTTTTTACGTTCAAATCAATGATTGATGCCACTGATGGCTACCATGGCATACCACTGCACCCAGACTCCCAGCACCCCACAACCTTTATTACTGAATGGGGACTAATTCTACACCATCCTTTCCCCAAATATGGAGTAGGGATATTTGGATTCGTACCTTCCCTAAGAGTAATAGTGCCAATTAAATTTTCCCTCCGCACGATTATGATCTGACACAAGGTCAATTTCTTAAGCGTTATTTAACAGGTTGAATTCTGAGTTTTCTTCTTTTAGACTGGTTGCTTAACCAAGATTCCAGTCTGTCCTATTTTGAACAGAGGGGGTATGATTGAAAAATAGAACAACTTTGAGACTAACTCTTCCATCATTTTCCGTTACTCCCGTCTTTCATTGGTAAATTTTCCTAATTTAAACTGTTTAGTTAAAATAGGAAGTAAAGAATAATATTACAGTTATTTCTTCTTGTTAAGGGATTTCTTTTAAGATTTATTGAAGAGATTTTTGCTCATATTCAATAAGATAAAACCAAACAATTAGAAATCAATAATACTAAGCATATATTTATTAAAATCAATTTTTAAGATCAATATGCAAATTAGCCTTCCCATTCATACTGTAAACCTCTATTTTGTTGTATATATAAATACAATTGCATGTTATTAGTATGTAGATATGGTCAACAATGTAAGTAATGTAAAACAATTTATTAATAATTGAGGTTTAAATAAAAATAAAATCATGGAGAATATGATGTAAATAACTAAAGGAATTGTGACTTGTATAGTAATATAGTTTCGGTTACAGACAGACAGACACACAATCTCCATTATAATAAGATATATATATATATATATATATATATTATCAATCAGTTCCTAATCACTAGGCCATTAGCGCATCTACGAAACGAAAGGAGTATTCAACTGATAAATACATACATATGTATATATGTAAAGGTTGTCACAGAGAGCTCCATCCGTTTTATAGGAGAGCCTTGCATATATATATATATATATATATATATATAGGTTCAAAATTATTTCACAATTAAACGCTATTTTACCAATGTATGGGTAATATTATCTGCGTTATTCGGACTATTGTCCCCATCTTCATTATTATTTGTACAACGTTTCGGCCGATATTCCCTCTGGCCTTCTTCGGGTATTTCTTGTCGGACTCGGGAACCTTCTTTTGACTCGGGAACCTTCTTTTCGAACTCGGGAACTTTTTGTCGTAATCGGGAGCCATCACGGAACTTTGAACCTAACCCTTTATTTAGTCCACGGGGTATCCTGTTATCATTCCGCTAACCATAGCTGGGGTAGGAGTTGTGTTAATTATTTTTCTATGTTACTGCCTCTACTCAGGATTGAACCCGGAATCCAGAGATAACTGTCAATTAGAACTGTCTGAACCTAACTACCTTATCCACTAGGCCATGTGTCCAATTGGACACATTCCCGAGTCTGAGACGGTTCCTGAGTCCGACAAGAAATACCTGAAGAAGGCCGGAGGGCATATCGGCCGAAACGTTGTACAGATAAGAATGAATATGATGACAATAGTCCAAATAACGCAGATAATACTAATCATCAAGCCTCATCTCAAACATTCAGAGAAATAGGACGCTTGACATTTGTTTTTTCGAGATGTTGTAAGCCCTGCAAACTCTACAGCATATAGTACTGTACCCACACTACATCAGTGCAGTTTCAGTAGAAAGTAGGTTTTTATGATGCGTAGTTACTAGCTCCATGTAGCCTGGGTTTTTCCCTTCTAGATTAACC
>CM042166.1:2537365-2589865 GCA_023376005.1 Doryteuthis pealeii
TTTGTTCTTCAGTAACAGAGTGTCGAAGAAGAGAAAGAAGAGAAAGAGAAGCTGGTGGACAATTTTCAAATATATATATATATATATATATATATATATATATGTTACCGGGTAATATGGCATAGAAATAGAAAAACAACATTAAATATCGTACTAACAAGCGTCTATTCCAACCGATTGGGTTTATAAAGTGTAATTCCATTGAAATCATTTTAAAATCAAAATTTATTTCATTTTTTATATAATTTTCATAACCAGGTAAATTTGTCATAAAAAGAAAACAAAAATATTTTGCAAAATTGAATCCTGTTTTACAAGGATTGTTAATTACTGTCAACTTTCTACCGCTACAAATTAATCTCGGTTTTTAAGAATCTTTCAAAATTACACTAAAAAAAGTCGAAGTAGTAGTTCCTGTTAGGGTCTCATTTATTCGTTAAATAGAAAGAAAAAAAGTGTTTTAAAAGAACGTTTTCAAAATTGAGTATAAAAAATACAATTCCTCGGAATTTTATACATCAATGCAAATGACCAAATCTGTGGAAAAGCTCCTGGTTAAAAATAATAACAAAAAAACAAAGCAAAATAACAACAGCAACAACTACAAAACAACAACAACAAAAACTTGTTCTAGTGGTTTTCATATGATTTCATATTTCTATGCTGTTTTTTCTGCTATATAACAGTGGAGTTGCGTGGTATAATGATTACCGTCTTAAGAAATGAACAGGGTGAGACGAGTTCAAATCCTGAACGAGACTGTTTATATTCCCCATAGAACTAATACCCTTGGGAAAGGTATGAATCAAACTATACTCCCTCCAGCTCTTAGTAAATAGTTGCACATGCTGGGCTCTTTTATTCTTGTTTAAACAACCAGTCTAGGAGAAGGAAAAATCTGAATTCAAAACTGTTTCGCTCCACCTAAGAAAATAACCTTTTATCAAGGGAGACCACGCCTACGCTTTAGGGATGTCTGTAAGAGAAGCATGAAGAGATGCCACATTAATACCAACACATGGGAGGCTTGTGCAGAAGACCGTGCGACCTGGCGACTCCTCGTCAGACAAGGAACGAAAACCTCCGTCAGTTATCTAATGCCAAAGCCATCCTTGTAGAAAAACTAGTGGTAATATTTAACCTACTACCAAGACCTGTGGATATACCAAAGTATGATAATTTAATCATTACAACGTTTGAGAAACCCAAGCGGCCTAGTGCCTTCTTGTCAGACAAGGAACGAAAAGGAGTGAAAAAGAGAGGAAAGTAGCCGCTATGGAAAAGAGAGCCAGAAGGAAGGAGAGAGTACAGCAACTCCAGCAAGCATCACTGTTTGTTTGCAGTCACTGCTTCAGAGAGTTCCATTCAAAAATTGGTCTGTTCAGCCACTCACGCAGTTGCAGATAAAACAAAATGGACACTACGCCCTCGTCTTCAGTAGACGGAAGGATGCCAACATGTTTTTATAAATAAAAACAAACATACACGTTCTCCACATTTTGTCTTAACCGCCAAATATATGAAAAATGAATTTATATATATCCGTTTATGTCAGGTAAGAGACCAAGAAATTTATGGCAGCTGAAATTCTGCTTTTAATTAAAAATTTACACGGAAAAGATACAAAGAGTAATTGTTACGATCAAAGATGAAATTCACATTACAGAAATCAAATTTACTTACAATATTTCAATATTCTTTTTGAATTGAACTCATGGCCTAGTGGATAAAGGATTTAGGTTAAGAGATTTAGGAAAGAGAAACAAGCGAGATTAAAACATAGAAGGAAAAAAGTGAAAGAAAAATTGATAGAAAAAGTACGAAAGAAAGAAGAATGAAGAAAAGGATTAAAACTAGAAAAGAATAAAGAAAGAAACGTAAATGAAAGTGGAAATAACAACAACAACAAAAGAAAGAAAAAAGAAAGAGTGAAAAAAAGGAATGAAAATAAGAAAGGATGATAAAAGGGTTCACATGAGAAAGAAAGAAGGATCTTAACACGAACGAGAAAACAAAATTATAATCTATTTCTCTTGTACACAACTGTATTTAAATTGGACACATAGCCTAGTGGATAAAGGAGTTAGATTAAGACAATTCTAAGTGACAGTTATCTCTGGACTGCATCTTCAATCCTGATCAAGGGCAGCAATAACATAGAATAATAATTAACACAGCTTAATGCCTCTACCCCAGCTATGATTAGCGGAATGAGAACAGGATACCCCCGAGGACTGAATAAAGGGCGGGTTCGAAGTTCCGTGATGTCTCCCGATTACAAGAAGGTTCCCAAATTCAAGAAGAAGGTTCCTGAGTTCGAGAAGGTTCCCGAGTCCAACAAGAAATACCCGAAGAAGGCTGTAGGGCACATCGGCCGAAACGTTGTATAGATAATAATGGAGATGAGGACAATAGTCCGAATAACGGAGATAATACTATTCTTTTTGAAGTCATTCATTCGATGTTTAGAAGAATCGGAGAAGTTGTTGATCGATTTTTTCGAAAACCGTTCTGATTTTTCCCCAAGACCCTTCTCAACTTCAATTCGAATACAATTGAAAAGAAGGGTATTATAAACCTTAGCATCTATAAGTGTTAAACCTTCTGAGGTTTTCAGACGAATTGACATGTCGGTAAAATCAATAAAAAATCAATCATTGAAAACGTACAACTGATTGAAATTTATATACTTCAAACTATTATTGTTTCCAAAACATTGTTATCTTAAAACTTAAAACCATATAAAGTTGTGCAATTTAATAGTATTAGATAGGAATTGCCTGAAACCATTTAACTGTTTGCAAACAAATTATTATTGTAGGTAGAGATTTTCACACCAACTACAACGGATCTTTTTCCCTGGTCTTTTTATCTGTATTGGTGATTTATTTGTATCTTTCAGACACAGAGAATTTTATGCATTTCATTTTCAAAGACATATTGCACTTATTATTTGTTATTATGGTGAAATTTCAGTTTCTTGCACAGTTCCCAGTAGATTACCTTTCCCGCCCATTCATGCCTAATCTAGTATTTCTTTTGTACTAATGTGCTGCATTTATTTACTATGCGATTAACTCTTTCATCTCTCTCACCACCCAAGAATACTTAATTTATTTGAAGTCACCATCATCATCATCATCATCATCATCATCAAGTCATGCTGACCGCACGAATTCCCATATCTCCGTCATGATCCGTCCCTCGCATCTGTCCCAATTAGTCATCGCTATTGGCGGGTCATCCGCACAACATCCAGTATCCGCACAACATCCAGTATCCGCACATATAGTTTTTTTTTTGGTCGGCCTACTGATATAGTTTTTTTTTTGGTCGGCCTACAATGGTATGCCCAGAAGAAACATTCTTTTTGTGTCCGTCCTTGCTTCGTAACTGCATATAAACCCAAAGCTTTTGTCAACCATCGATCCCTTCCGGACCGATAGATATTGACCGATTGACTCAGAATGTATGCTTATCGTTTCTATTTAACTCATATACGTTAACTACAGTAGCCTCAAATCTTAATTTGATGGAATCATAGGTTTGCATTTTTTTCTATCCGCTTTGTAATGTTCCTTGCATATCAAACAGAGTGTCTTTGTAGTTGTTTATTTTCTAGACATGTCAAATAAACATGTGAACATTCAGGAATTTACTGGCTTACTATAACAGCATTTTCGGGCGGCGTTTCTACAAATGTAATTATTATGATTACATAAACTTATGATTTCGTGACTATATATCGTGTTCACCGAAACAAAATTATTATGTATTTTAAATGAATATATATATATATATATATATATATATATATATGAATACATTTTTGGTACAAGAAAACTAATAAAGTACTAAAATTGGAGGAATAATATGTATGTAGATCATACAAGTTGTAAGATGGTAATATTTTATTATAAAATAAAATGTAAAATGTGGGGAATATGAAGGCCTTTTCGACCGGTTCTTTTTCAAGTATAAACACTGGCGACGAATAAAAGTCAGATAGTATAAAAAATATTCTTTAAGAACGAATGGAGGTGAGCCAGAGGGGGGCAAAAAGGGGGGATATATAAACCCTCAGGTCGAAACAGAGTTGGATATGTCTCCCAACAAGTAAAGGGAGTGTTTGGGTTTTTGCACAGAATGGGAAGAAAGAATGAAATATAAGCAGCTTCAAGAACAGTTAGGTGCTGCTTAGACCTAGCTCTGTGCAAGACGGTGAAACACTCATATATATATATATATATATATATTATATATATATATATATATATGAGTGTGTGTGTATATATATATATATACATATATGTATGTATGTATATATATATATATATATATATATGAGTGTGTGTGTCTGTATATATATATATATATATATATATATATATATAATATAATTTAATATACCAAGCGTGTTGGTAAATCCTCGCGGTGAGAAAAAAAACAGTAAATAGTTTGATTGTAAAAATATACTACCAAACATCAACCGGGGAGAAAAAATTTTTTGGAAAAAGTAAAGACCAAGATAGTCGTACCAACAAAAAGTAATCTATTGGTACAGTATTTGGCCAAAAGAAAAAACAATTTATATGTATATATATGTATATAAGATATATATATATATATTCATATAACCGCTGGGAGAATAAGCTAATAAGTAAAAAGTGCTCAATACCTAAGTAGAGCAAATAATATATATATATATATATATATATATATATATTATATATATATATAGTGGTGGAAATAAGTATGAGACCGCATTAAATTGTTAATAATTTTCTTATTACTGCACAAATTCCTCTGAAGATTTATGTGTGGTACATAGATCCGATGCTACTAGTATACATATTCGATTTTATAACAACTTCCCTATAAAAAAAAGTTATTACAAAACTTCGATTTCGAGGGTGAAAAATAAGACATTTTTGAAAAATTGCATATCTGGTTTACTTAACTGTATTCAATTATGAAATGTTTAAATAGGACTCACGTGGCTTAATGATATTCCCAACCCTATTGCCCTTATGGCAAGCCCCAGCCCCATTTTATCATATGGGTGCTAGAAGGTGGTGGCTGAGGGTCTACATGTCCTGGGAATGACGTTAAACTCTATCTGATGGTGAGGTTCCAGTTTTGGAGGTTTGGGGAATGTGGAGCACCCCTTCATCACCATTGCTCCCTGGTCCACTCTGACCCGGAGTGGTAGTACCTGTTAGGGTCTCATCTATGGGTTAAATAGAAAAACATGAGTTAATAAACTAAATTGTATTATCCATTAAGAATTGATTTATTTCAAAACTTTATCGGCATTAAATGACCCACTGAGGCTTAAAATCATGATAAGAGTCTTTTTTATAATCTGCGCATGCACTTATTCTATTTTGGCATTCTGAAGTAAACCAGATATGCAAATTTTCAAAACTGTCTTATAATTATTTCCACCCTCGAAAACGAAGTTTTGTTAATAACTTTTTTTTGGTGGAAAGTTGTTATAAAATCGAATATGTATAAGTTATCAGCCCTATATGAAATGCAAAAATTTTTATAGGTTATCAGCGCAAATGCAAAACCTCTCGTCCAGGATTTGAACTCGTGTTTCCTTAGGCTGGAAATGATTTGCGGCTGACCCCCCAAGGAGCAACAATCAATTTCTAGGGCAGGATTTACCGTTTATGATTATTCATCTATCTATATATCAATACTCGTTTTCTTTAATTGTACAATCGTTATCATTTTGCAGCACACTCTGGTTAAAAATGAGACCGTCCAAATCGTCCTTGATGAAATACAAAAATGTAAATCCTGATTATTTGATGTTGCTTATCCACCGGATAATGTGCCAATAAAATTTGAAGACTAAAAGAGTCTGCTAATTGTATACAAAACCTATCTATCTATCAATCTCCCCGCTCCTCTCTATATATCTGTGTCAATTTTACTCGAGTGCCCTCATTTTTTTTTACGCTGTAGAAATGCAAACACACTTGAAAAATAAACGAAAAAAAGGAACCAAGTAACCAATAAGCACCCCAAATCATCAACTTAATGAAAGGTTCATATTTTAACTCATCACTGGTAAGTTTTGCTTCCAAATTTTTGTAAACAAATGATTTAATCAGAAGTTTATCTAGATGTTGAACTCATAATAAAACAAATAAATAGATGGTTGGTAAACGTAATCAAACTAAAATTCAATAGCAAAATGTCTTTTTTAAATAAATACTTTTTAATCAGAAATTTATGAATATTTTCAACACTTACAATGATTTAAAAAAAGACAAAAGACGTTTTTATGCTAAAATAGTTTTTACTTAATCAGAAGAGAAATGCAATTATGTTTATTTAAATAAAAATACAGTTTTTATTTACAAAATATTTTCATGCTTATCTAAATAAAAAGATGTCGTTCAGAAATAGTATCACACAATTTGTAAAAATCTGTTTTTGTCAGATACAATATAATTGCAAAAATAGTCTGTTTGTTTATTTTTAAATATTTGAAAGCGAAACTTATCGGTGTAGAGCTAAAATATGAAACTTTCATTCAGTTGATGATTTGGGGTGCTTATTGGTTACTTGGTCCGAAAAAAAGGAAAGAAAAAAGAGAAAAAAAGAAGGAAAAGGTGATTATTTATTCCTGGTCTTCATCTTGCATGTCTTTCGTTGGTCTGTCCGAATCTCTTTTCGATTAATGCGCGCACATGTTAATGTTCACTCATTATTTTTTTTTTTTTTCTATTTGTTATTTTTTTTCTCAAATGCAATCATCAACGCCGCATTTCACTGCTATGCACGAAACACCAATAATAATAATAATAATAATAATAATAATAATAATAATGAAGTAAAAAAAAAGTGAGAAAAAAGCAAAGTTAGCTCTTTTGGGGTTAATGTGAATTTTATGCGTTTCAACGGTAAAGCTTGTCGTGAATGGTCGACACGGAATATAAGCCATTTCACGTTTCTGTAATATTTTATCTCATTAAGTATTTTGTTTCTTTTTCTTTTCTTTTCTTTTCTTTTCTTTTCTTTTCTTTTCTTTTCTATTTGTAGGGACATGAGCTTATTTAAACAGTAGATTTTTTTATTATGTAACTTTGATTATTGATGCAATCGACGTTTGATTCCCTGTTCGCTTTATGCGAAACGTTATCGGAAGTGTTTTATGCGAACAATCACAGACATGTTTGTTTTTGTAATATAATGAAAATACACCTACCAATAACGTATACAAGCGATTTCACAACACACACACACACACACACACACACACACACATATATATTATATATATATATATATATATATATATATATATATATATAATGTCGCTCGTACATGAGCATTCACTGGCATTGTATAAAGTTAATTTCCTTCTGTTATTATCTAATGTAACATTATGCACTCAAATCGGATATTATTAGGCATTCTTTATTACCAAACTCTTTAACACTGAAATCTCTACCCACAGGTAGCCCTTCTTTTTTCTTTTTCTTTTCTTTTCTATTTGTAGGGACATGAGCCTATTTAAACTATAGATTTTGTTTATGTAACTTTTATTATTGATACAATCGACGTTTGATTCCCTCTCCGCTTTATCGGAAGTGTTTTATGCGAACAATCACCGACATGTTTGTTCTTGTAATATAATCAAAATACCAATAACGTATACAATCGATTTCACAATATATATATATATATATGTGTGTGTGTGTGTGTGTGTGTGTGTGTGAGAGAGAGAGAGAGAGAGAGAGAGAGAGAGAGACGGAGAACGAGAAAGGAAAAAGAGCAAGACATTGTCTTGCCTGCCGGTATCGAACTATCGAGACACGGAACATACCATCAGTTTCTTACCTGATGATGGCAAACTGTATTGACGAAAACGCTCGTAATGAAACCTTCGGTGGACTGTTACACCAGTTCCACCCTGACATCAAAAAGATGGCCAGAAAATTAGAAAGGATTGAACAAAAACTCGTCCGACAAGAATTGTTAGTACAGTTTAACCAAACACACACACACACACACACACACACACACACACACATATATATATATAATATATATATATATATATATATATATATATATATATAGGTGTCGCTCATACATTAGTATTCGCTACCATTGTATGAAGTTAATTTCCTTCAGTTATTATATAATGTAACATTATGCAATAAAAACGGATATTATTAGGCATTATCAAACTCTTGAACATTGAACTCTGTAACCAAAGATATGACAACCTGTTGGCTGGGGCTGTAGAATATACCGACTGCACCTCTGCAGATGTTTAAGACCCCCCTCTCAATTTAGTTTCATGTTGGCCGTCGGTGGCGACAAGTTGTGCTTAAGGACAGAATCCTAGTGGTTGTGCAGTTCATGACATGCGACACTCCATGTTGAACTTTATATAGTCTAGATGAGCAGTCAGAGAAGCCCTTGGATTAATCGGCTGGTCTCGTTAAGCCATAGAACTTATACGATTATTCCATCCCTGTTGCTCTTATGACAAATCCCAACCCTCTTTATCAAAGATGTGCTAGAAGGAGGTGGCTGAGGGTGTTAATGTCCTGTGTATGACGTTAAACTTCATCTAGTAAGGAGCTTCCAATTCTGGATCTCCGTGGAGTGTGGAGTGCCCCTTCATAGTCATTACTCCCAGGTTCACTTTGACACAGAGTGGTTGTACCTGTTAGGTTCCCATTCCTGAGTTAAATAGATAAAATGTGTTTTAGTAAGAGTTTTAAAAGAATTAGGGAACTGTAGTAAACCATAATTTTCTCCTGTAATATACTGAAAAAAATATTCATATATATAAATGTTATCAATACAAGTGAAACTTAATTTTTTAATATAATTTTCTCAGGCAGCAACTCCAGGAATTAATGTCAGGCGCTGCAACTATATATATATATGTTATAAAATGGGTACAAGAGATAACCTACTCGGTTTCATCATAAAGATCTTCAGGGCTAAATTAATCGATTCAGTGGATTTAACCCTGAAGATCCTTATGGTGAAACTCGAGTAGGTTATCTCTTGTACCCATTTTATAATAAATTTGCTCTACTTCGTATTGAGCACTTTGTATTTGTTATATCGCTGACTTATCCCCTGAATTTTGCACCTCCCAACCATCGTGCCCATATTCACTGGTATGTCACTTTTTATCTTTATAAATTATATATATATATATATATATATATATATATATATATATATACATATATATAGAAAAAGGGCATTGGAACTGGGTATTAAGCGATTATGGTCCATTTCCACCCGTGGGTATCTGAGCATACTCCGAGTTTCCTCAGATCACTTTCTTTATTGAAACTGGTAAACAATTAAATTCAGCTTAATCATAAATATAAGCTGAATTTATTTGTTTACCAGATTCAGGAAACTCGGAGGGTCTCAGATACCCACAGGTGGAAATGGACCATAATCGCTTAATACCCGGTCTTTACAATTTACTTTTCTCTGTTTATAAACAGTAAACATTGAGCTCTCAAATCGTACCTGAACTTTGCAACACCGTACAGTTGGAAGTAAGGACAATCTTAGAATCATCCTAATACCAAAGAACTTAGTACCCCACCAAAGAAAGTATATATATATATATATATATATATATATATATATATATATATATAACATGTGGTAGGAAACTCCAAGGACGCCTAAAAAAACATTGCAAAGATTTTTTTCCAAATCAATCTCGTTTTGTAGAAAATGACAATGGAACGGCAGCAATATGCCGATGATTGATCACACCGGGTTCCACCAGGTCTTTATCAGTTTTCAAGAAAGTCCAATGTCTCAGACATAAGATTACAAATGTCATAGATGAATCAGATGAATTGGAAAAAAAGAAAATTTATTTATAAATCTATTGATATGGATATCTTTGAACTCCAATCATTCTCAATCAATGTTTATCTACATCAATCAATCAATGACTCTCTTTCTCTTTCATATATATATATATATATATATATATATATATATATATATAAAGAAAAAGAGAGAGAGAAAGAGATTATAAAAGCAAGTTTATTCAGAGGCTGATTTTATCATAGCTAGAAATATTAGCCAAAGTTAAAGCGTTTATTTAATATATATATATATATATATATATATATATATATATATATATATATATAGTGTGTGTGTGTGTGTGTGTGTGTGTGTGTGTGTGTGTGTGTGTGTGTGTGTGTGTGTACAGAAATAACCTACTCGAGTTTCACCATAAGGATATGCAGGTTTAAATATACTGATTTAATCAATATCTTGATTAATTCAGAGAATTTAACCACTGAAGATCCTGACGGTGAAACTCAAGTAGGTTATTTCTGTACACACTATAATAATACATCCGCTCTACTTGCGTATTGAGCACTTATACCAACCAAATATTGAGACCAACCCAATATTATTGCGATTAGTTATTCCTTTTACATATAATATATATATATGTATATGTGTGTGTGTGTGTGTGTGTGTGTGTGTGTGTGTGTGTGTGTGGATAGAGAGGGGGAAGGAGAGAGAGAGAGAGAGAGAGAGATTATAAAAAAGGGTATTCAGAGGATGATCTTATTATAGTCAGAAGTATTAGCCAAAGTTAAAACGTTTCAGTTTGTATATTCCATCATCAGAGTATACGCTAATATTAGATGTAACCTCTGAATAATAACCAATATGAATAATGTAGCCAGTGTTTAGTGTTCTGTTACGTCAGACATTTTTTAAACAGAATTTTTATTTTCTCATATGCATATGTATGTCTCTCTCTTCTCTCTCTCTCTCTCTCTCTATATATTATATATATATATAATATATATATATATATATATATATATATATATATATATATAGTCTGTTGTTGGGGCTGAGAATAGGTCAATTGGTAAAAAAAAAGGAGTGGACATTCTACTACCAGCTGTTATCTGAGTCGGAGTGGTAGTGGGAGTCCCATCTACAAGTCAGATAGATATATTTAAAGAAATATTCATATCCAAAAGGAATGCTTGTTACCATATAACTGTAAATTATTTTTATTCAGAATAGTTACTTGAAACTATAACTGTCTACTAAGGATTATTATCATTTACTTGAAACTATATTAATACTTGCTTGTGTCACATCTTAAATAGATTTGTTTCAAAATTATAAATATTAGTGATAATTAAATTGGAATGCGTGAAACTGTGATAGCTTAGTCGGGTTAGCTTAGTCGGTAGAGCGTTTGTCTTTTAAACCACAAGGTTCTTGGTTCGATACCTGCCCTCGCCAACTCAGCGTATGAGTAGCACAGGAATCTGGTAAAGTAAGGAGCTGGTGGTAGGTGTGTCTCTCCACCTCAGATGCTAAAATAATCTCCTTAGTCTTGCGCTAGTGAAAAGGGGATATACTCCCTCACCGTCTGGCGAATACTGACATTAGGCCGCCCCGACGACTTTACTTACGGGAAACCATATAACCGTGTGCAGATTATTTGTATTAAGAATAGTTACTTGAAGGTATAATTGTTTACTAACAATTGTTATTATTAGTTATTTGAAACTGTAATTCAAAGATACTCAACACTTTTAGTGACTAATCTGCGAGACTGTGATATCCTAACAACCGAGTTCGAACTCCAGTCGTGCTATTTCAGTTACATCTAGACTACTATCGTTAGAAAAATGTATGAACCCCTTCATCCTCCCATCTATCGGTTAGATAGTAATGTAGTATCAAAAGTACTTGAAACTAATCTCTTTGGTTTGGTTTTGTTTTACGGCATATCAACCTCAGTGGGTCATTTAATGCTGATAAAGTTTTGAAATAAAGTCATTCTTAATGGATAATACAATTTTTTTATCAACTCATGTTTTCTATTTAACCCATAGATGGGAAAACTAATCTCTCTCCTTTCTTATGAATTGAGTTTGAAAAAAGAAAATGAATACTAACAAGAATAGGACCATATGACTTTCAAGCACCCCTTTTACGATGTCGATTCGGGGACATTTTTTTCCATTTACACCGTCACAATCCGGTTGTTTGATAGGGAGTTAGGATTAGGGGCTAGGGTTAGGGTTAGGGGTTTGTTTTATAATTTAAAAAAAGCTCTAAAAATCGTCTGTTAACAATTAACCGGATTTTGAAATGGAAAAAATCTCTCACGAATCGAGATCGCAAAAGGGGTGCCTAAAGGTCATATGGTCCCAAGAATAAATAAAATAAAACGTCTTCACCATAAAATAATCCCACAAATTTTGATATGCCGTAAAATCGAATCAACCAACCTGAAAACAATTTGTTTTGTATAAAATCTTAACCATTTAAAATGAAATACAACTTAAACCAATGTATATGCATTATTTTCTAAAATCGTTTTCGATTGTAACAGGAAAATATTTGAAAGAAAATAATCATTTAAAAAATTGAAGTTTTCTATTTTCCTTTTTCTTTGTCGTTTTTATTTCTTTTTTTTATTCTGAATGTTGAAAACGTTCTTTTTTTAAATTATTTTTTTAAAATACGGATTGGAATATAGTTTAACGGAAAAGAAAATGATGTGACTCATTCAAATGAATACGTAGCCATATTTAACTGATGTTTTAAAAAGGAACACAGAAAAGAAATTGGAATCTATCACGCATGCTCGTAAGTGTTCTTATTGGTTATGGCTGTGAACTGTGGCCTTTGCGAAACGGTTTCAAATAAATGTCAGTTCTAAGTCGTTGATTTCCTATACATTGGGCAAACAGAAAAAACAAATTTAGGGAAAACTGCTTATATATATATATATATATATATATATATATATATATATATATATATGTTGTGATGTGTAGTTTCGTACGTTCTCGTTGTATTAGTAGTTGGCTTTAGGTTATCATAGCTTAGTCCCTTATGTCGTAGACTATCTTTATATATCTATATGTAATAGACATATGCAAATGAGATAACACGCCATTGACTATCTCTCTACAATATATGTATATATATATATATATATATGTGTGTGTGTGTGTGTGTGTGTGTGTGTGTGTGTATATATATATATATATTATTAATTATTATATTATTAATAGTTTTTTCACACTCGTGTTAGCTGGTGTTTTTTCACTTGAGTCTATCATTGAAACTCACTCCTCTTTCTCTCCATATATATATATATATATATATATATATATATATATAATGGATGGATCTCTTCTCTCTCTCTCTCTCTCTCTCTCTCTCTCTCTCTCTCTCTCTCTCTCTCTCTCTCTCTCTCTCATAGGTACGTATGTATTTATCAGTTAAAATCTCACTTTGGACTCTAGGTGTTCTGATGGCCTAGGGGTTAGGAACTCTGAGTAATATTAAATTGGTCAGGTTTCAATCCTAGCTGGAGGTAGCTTGTTATGTCTAGTCACACTACCACACTGGGGAGACTTTATACGTCGAAACACGGTGACAGTGATATATATATATATATATATATATATATATATATATATATAACCCAAAATCCGGAGAAGTAATCTTCCTTATGACATAGAAGTTTGCTTTTTTAATTGTCGTAGTTTGCAGAGCTCAATGTGTGCTCTTATTGTCAGAGTCACAGAACAAAATTATATAAGTAAAGAATATAACAGAAGATTTAGATTTTTTGCATTCTATTTCAGGAAGCCTAGATGTCGAAACACAGTGTCAGTGATATATATATATATATATATATATATATAATATATATATATATAAACAGTTGCGAGCGAACGTGTTGATGAAAGAAATTCGTCTCGTTTTCCTCCTGGATTTTTGCAGTTTGTGAAGGCCGAAAAAAGGATCGGCCAAAAGGTGTTGTGTTCTATTAGCAACACGAATAGCAGTTTCATTTTGCGAAGAATTTCCTCGCGTCCGCTATTCTGATATTCTAACCAGGCGATAAATAAAGATTCGGCGCGTACACAGTAGCAGCAACACACAAGGCAATTCTACGACAGTGCATCAACGATATAATAAAATGATCTACCAAAAGGAAAGGAAGTCTTTTGGTTTGAGGAACATGAAAAGAATTATTATAAAAAAAAGAACGAAATAAAAATGTAAAATGAATAAAAGAATCATGGAGCTCTCTAGCAAAAAAAAAAAGATTTAAAAAACAGAAGAAATAAATAGAAATTCTTTGCTCATTTCTTTTTATCTGTCCGTCTAAAAGAAGAGTTGCAAATTTTTCGGAATTATTAATATGGCCGAAAAGGCTAAGGTAGAATCTTAACCAAATAGTGTATGTACGTACAAGCTACTTTGATATTAACGCATGCGCACCAAAGGCTTCTTTTTTATTTCTTTTTTTTTATTATTATTATTGTGCTTTGTTACACATAAATAAGTATTGATCAAAAGAAAGAAAGAAAAAGAGGTTTCCCCTCCCCCAAAACAAAGAAATATAAACAAATTGAATTAGAGGAATGTACCAATATAACCGGAAATATGTCGGTGTAGATAAAAAGTATAGATTGTTGCTTGTATATTGATAAGAACATTGAAAAAAAAATATATGATCGGAGCTGACTACAAAAGACCAACGCAAAGGCGTGAAGGAAATGCAAGTAAATATTGACTTTGCGGCAACACCTACGTGCATAGACTGTATGGGAAATGATATAGCAAATAAAAGACGAAAGCTATCTATTTATGCGCTTCTAGATCTGTATAGCTGCACGTACGGGCTTCCATAATAAATGAAGTATCGTAATTATTTGTGTATACGACGCACTATTATTGGTTAGCAAATCTATAACTTAAGGCTTACAAAAAAAAAAAAAAAATAATAATGACGCTGCTACGATACTTTCGTAAATTCACACCGCCACACAAAACCTTCGGTACACACACACCGAAGTAACGACTACTACCTAGTTTCAAGTCCTTCGACATCACACATGCGAATCCCGCAGGAGAACTGCTACCTACATCCACTCGCATGTTTTTAAAATTGTGAGAATTATTTTCTCACCCCCCCTCTCTCTTTATAACTTGGTAGCGAGTTGATGAGGTAGTCGCCGACTGGGTAATCCCATTTCCCCTCTTTCAATGCTGACACCCCCTCGTAGTGGTTCATACCAAGGCCTTAAAGGTCCGGCCGCGAGACGGGTGAACAGAACTAGACAGAAGTACAAGCTGAAAGCGTGTTGGTTAAACGTGCATTCCGCATTCTTCTTCCCCCTCAACTATTTGACCCAGTACGAGTAACAGTGGGTCGCGTTTTTGAAGTGGTTAGCTGCAAAGCCCACTGAATTTCGCAACCACTTTATTTACCTGGTCTGGTGGCTACCCCACTAAAGCTCGCTACTGGCCCCTCCCGCTGCGTCGGGATAAGCGCCTTATATTTTTACCGACAAAATGTCTCGCGGCTATCTTATGCAAATTTATGCCATTTTTTATACTACAGACGTATAAAAAATGGCGAACGGTTCTCAGAAAGTAGGTCGACACACGAGACAGCGAATGCGTTTGGCTACCGGTAAGTTACTATCACTTCTACTACAAACTCCCTGATACATTACTACTGAACAGTGAATGCAATCGCAAGTATGGGGCTTCCAGTGAGGATCGAACTCGCTATTCAGTAGTAATGGATTTGCAGACTACTTGTTAACCCTAACACCACGATTTATAAATTTGGTGTTAAAAAGTATCATCAGTTAATTGGGCGTAGTAAAGTCGGCAGAGTGGCCTATTGACGATATGAGCCGAACAGCGATGGAATATATCTCATTTTTACTAGCGCTTGACCAGGGAGATTGTTTTGGCGTCTATGATGGAGCACGACACCTACCGTAAGCTCCTCACTTTACCGCACAGATCCAAGTAAGCTGTGATATTCAGGACATGGATTGGTATGGATCGATGGATCGATATTGAACCCGGAAACTTGTGGCTCGTAGGCGGATGCTCTAACGACTGAGCTAAAGCAGTTTTTATGTTTACATTTTACAGCTACTTCTGCCTTTTGGTTAAACTGTTTGTAAGCATTGGGAGAGTGATTTCCTTAACGTTATTATTAAGAACTAGCAGACCTACTCGGCGTTGCCAAGGATATAAGAAATAAAAATGAAATCACATCTATATTTATATATAGATTAATAATGATTATTTTTCTATATATTGGTTTTATTATATTTTGTTTTTACGTTGTTTATTTTTATTAGTGTTCTTGTTTGCATTTTTTTTTCTTTTATTCGGAACGATTCATTTTAAAATCGGTGAAATAAGAATTCGGTAATGTGTGACACCAGATAGTTAGGATTTACATTATTGCATTTGATCTCGGACAATTTGGACGTCTCATCTTTAACCAGAGGGTGTTGAAAGAAGATAACGGTCGTATTAGGTGGGAACACGAGTATTAATATAGAGATGTTTTTTTGTTAAATATATATAAAATTGGATTTTTTCCACTTTTCAGTTTTTGATATTGCATTGAAAGCAAGAAGAATATTAAAATACTACCCTTATTAGGAGAGACATATAACCTGGGACGAAGGAAAAATTACTAAGTTTTCTGAAAATATTAGTCACGAAAATTGACACTCACCATAGAAAAAAAATTTTGCATTCCACATTATCCACATCTCGCAAAAAGATGTATATGTATTATAGAATGACCGCCATGACTTCAAAAATAATAGCAATGACTAATACGTTTCTTGAAATATATATATATATATATATATATATATATATATAGAGAGAGAGAGAGAGAGAGAGAGAGAGAGAGAGAGATCATGTATTACTTGGATATGTCTGGAGATTGGAAAATGTCCGCATTCCAAAACATCTTTTGTACGGCGAATTAGTAAAAGGCTCCAAATCGGTAGGTAGACCACGCCTACGATTTAAAGACGTCTGCAGGAGAGACATGAGGATATGCCATATTGACACAAAAACGTGGGAGGTAGATGCAAAAAATAGGGCGACCTGGGGCCTTAATGTTAAGCAAGGCACGGAGAGGGGTTAAACGGAGAGGAGAGGAGAGTAGCCCCAACAGCAAAGAGAGCCAGAAAGAGGGACAAAAGACAGCAGCCCCCAGAAAGCATCACAGTTTGTGTGCATTCAGTGCATCAAAGACTGTCCAAAAATTGGCCTCCAGAGTCACTTGTGCAGATGCAGATAATTTATTTATTCATTTGTTTAATTTATTTATTTTATGGACACTACGTCATCATCCTTAGTGGACGGAAAGACACCAACAACATAGATTATAAAGAGGTACAGATATCATCATAAAAGGGAATTGATGATTTGAGTTCAAAGTGCATTTTGCCTTGGACTGATTTCGCCTAATCTGAAAACATATCAGTGATCGTAAATATGTTATACTCCAAGTCTCAAACTTAACGCCTTAAAAGTTCTATTAAATGCTCACCCTCGTATATGTATATATTGAAAAGGTAATTCTATCCATAATCAGTGTGATTCCGATCAAACCGGGCAACCGTGGACATGATCTTCTCACTACGCCAGCTGCATGAAAAGTGCCAGAGAGCAGATGCCACTCTACACACGCATTCATAGACCTAACGAAGGCATTCGACCTGGCCAGCCGAAGCGTTCGCAGTCACTGCACCAGAGATTGCCATTGAAAAATTGGGCTGTTCAGCCACTTACAAAGTTGCAGATAAAAGGAAAAAAAGTGGACATTACGCCATCGTCTTTAGTAGATAGAAGGATGAAAAAAAAGTTGGAAGATGAAGGAGGCATAATTTCAACCAGTTCTCCTGCTAATCTCGTTTGGTTTGGTTTAATGTCATATAAACCCTGTGGAGGCGCGTGGTCTAATAGTTAGAGTCGTATGAAATGGTCTCGTAAACCCGAGTTCAATTCCTGGACGAAACTGTTTTCATTTCACATGGCGATAATACCCTTGGGAAAGGTATTAATCCAATTCTCCCTCCAGCTATGGGTAAATAGCAGAACAGACTAGGATCTTTAACCATGGCTGTGTAACCAGTCTAGGAGAAGGAAAACTCTGTATTCAAACCTGTTAAACTCCGCTTGCGTTGCAACATGCTCGTGTGGAGGGGTTGGTAAATATGTATATAAACCCCGTGGGTTATTTAATGCTATGATTTTTATAGAACAAACATAATATAATATATATAATATAACAATGAATAATATAACAAGTAATATAATAACAAATAACAAATAAATAATATGACGATATCTAGCATAACACAATATATATATTATATATAATATATATATATATATATATATATATATATATATTAATTGTGTGTAGACTTTGTTCTTGTGGACGTTATTTTGTTTTTTGATATTATGAATCATGGAAATAAACAAGTGAACAGAAAGAAAAAAAAAACAGAAAAAACAGAATTTCAGTATCCAGCTGTTGTTCTGTCCCTGGTTCGATGTATTCCAATATTTCGGGTGAACAATCACCCTTTGTCAACGTATAAAGATTGTGTGGGGAAAAGTGAAATCCAGTATATGGGAGAAAAAATGATGTGAAATGATTTGCCGTTGTTTCGGCGTTATTTTTCTTTCGAATACACACACACACACACACACACACACACATATATATATATATGTGTGTGTGTGTGTGTGTGTGTGTTGAAAAAATAAATAAAGGAAAAAAAGTATAGAATGGATAAGATAGGATATTTTTATCAATTTTACTTACACGTGTTTCGGTCAGGAGTTTATCCATTTGTACATTATTCAAACTATTATTATTTTTAAATAACCAAATGAAATGAAATAATAATAATAGAAAAAATGTAGAAATGGAATAATAATAATAATAATAATAATAATAATAATAATAATAATAATAATAATAATAATAATAATAATAAATGAAATGAAATAATGATAATAGAAATAATAATAGAAATAATAATTATAAAAAAATGTAGAAATGTTCCGCACACAAATGAATTATATATAATACATTTTTTCTATTATTATTATTTCATTTCATTTGGTTATTTAAAAGTAATAATAGTTTGAATAATGTACACATGGATAAACTCCTGACCGAAACAAGTGTAAGTAAAAATGATTAAAATATCCTATTTTATCCATTCTATACTTTCTTTCCTTTATTTATTTTTTCAACATACCGTCGGATTCACTTCCAGTTTTCATTTTATACACACACAACACACCACACACCACACACACACACATATATATATATATATATATATATATATATATATATATATAAAGGGAATACTTTATGGTAAATGCTTTTATGCTAATCTGGAATACAACTTATAGACTTCTTCTTTTCTCTTTAAATTAATGCATATATAACGGTAAGTTGTATATGGGAATTATTCTGTCACATGCCATCTAAATATAGTTAGTAGTCCTCATCTTTAAAACCCTTGATCTAGATCTTCTTAATTAATATCAATTTTATTTATATGTTCTTTTCGTCAAAATAAATTCACATAGGAAAATATTAGTCAACAAAAATTGTTCTGCCGCTCGCAATACAATAGTACTTTGCAATTCACATTATTAAAACCGCTGGTGTAAACCTGACTAATATTAAGATTATTTTCGTTAGGCTGCTAATTTTTCGTCCAAATGAAAACACAGTTTGGTTGTGGAATTGTTCAGCCACATGCCATACAATAGAAATTTGCAGTTTTTATCTTTAATACACTTGCTCTAAATTTTCTTGTTATTAAGATCATTTTTGTTAGGCTGCTCGGTTTTCGTCAAAATGACTGCACATATGACATAGAGTAAATGGTACCATTATAGTATGTGGCCTACCTTTTGAATGTGGCCTACGAAATCATATCTCACTTATAGTAGGTGGTCTACCATAAAAAGCCTATTATAAGTTTATAATAATAACTCCTATTATAAGTTTATAATAATAACTCTTAACCCTAACCCTAACCACAACGAGAATTTTAGAACATTTTAGAATTAAATAGATCTCTGATTTAATTATTCTTAATTACTATATACAGCTTATGACTGAATTGCATTTATTGAAATTGAATATATGTGAAAAATAATTAGTTTCAATAAATTGCCTACCGAGGTAGAACACATTTAAACCAGGTAGGCCACATACTATAAAAGAATCAAAAAGGTTGGCCACATACTATAACGACACAGAGTATATTATTCTGCCAAAAGCCATAAAATAGTAATTTGCAGTCCTTATAACTCCTAACCCTAACCCCAACGAGAATTTTAGAATATCTTATAATTAAATAGATCTCTGATTCATCTAAATTGTGGATGAGTTCCTTTTTAATTATTCTTAATTACTATATACAGCTTATGACTGAATTGCATTTATTGAAATTGAATATATGTGAAAAATAATTAGTTTCAATAAATTGCCAACTACTTATATCTATAAATATATTCTTACTGAGGTAGGACACATTCAAACTGGGTTGGCCACATACTATAAAAGAATAAAAAAAGGTTGGCCACATACTATAACAGCACAGAGTCAAAAGCCATAAAATAGTAATTTTCAGTCCTTATTTTTAAAACCCAATGTCTCAATCTTAAGATTATAATTTTGTTTTCAATCTTTTTTTTTTTCGTCAAAATAAATACACATATGACAGTAAGTTTGGTATGGGAATTATTCTGCCAAATGCCATAAAATAGTAGATTGATGTTCTTACTTTAAACCCTTGGTCTAAAGCTTAATATTATGATTATTTTGTTAGCATATATTTGCCATAAAAATGAATACACATATGCCAATTGGATATGTGAATTATTCTGCACATGCCACAAATAGTGTTTGCGGGCCAATGCATGGCTTGTAGACTGCGTGTTTTTAAAACCCAATGTTATACCATCAGATTGAGAAATTATTTGATTGTAAAGATAAATGTTAGGATCATATTCTGTATTTACCGTTTTATATTATTTAACTCTGAATTCCGAGTTATAAATTGACAAAATGAATAGATAAAAATATTTCATCTGTTATTGAGAGGGAAATTTAAGTTTATTCATTTTTAGAATAAATATGCACATAATCAAATAATTAGATTATCCACAGAAAGTTTTAATTCTTTTCGGCTGTCAAAAACATTCCTCATTTTTTTTGGCAAATATTCAACTGGAATTTTATTTAAGCCATTGAGCCAAATTTGAACAGGACATAAATGACTGATGTGATATATGCTTTTATGCGAGTGATTTGCTTTTTAAATCTGAACATGTTTCTCTGTAATTGTGGGTGAAATAAAACTACGGTATGATCGTTGCCAGCGCTGCCAGATGTATGACCCAGTGATGTAATGCACAGCTAGACTGTTTTCAACAATATATACTTAAATACACTAAAAACTTTTTTTTACTGAATCTGACCTGCTGAAATGGGGGTGCGTCTTATATGCCCGTACGTCTTATTGCCATCAAATACGGTAAGTCTCTACTCTGTATCTGTTTCTCTCTATCTCTCTCTCATTACCAAGAACTCTCTGAGGTCACTCTCTCATGTATATACCGAATGTGGGGTAACAACAGAAACTGAGCCATTTATTGAGATGATTCGAAGAAATCTATTTCTTGATTTAATGTCTATGAATGTCAAGAACCGAAAAATTTGGCCCATGATGATTTTTTCTATTCGTCTTTCTTCTTTTTTTTTCTTTGTATTATTCTTTCACTCTTTTCTTAATTTCTTCCTTCCCTGTCTATTGTTATTCTGGGGTGTTTATTGAAATAACTCAAATTGTAACTTAAAAATGAAAGAGTTTATTTTAACAAGACGTTCATGATGTATTAACAGTAGTATATTTCTAGCAGTCAAAGTTATTGGCAACAATGTCTATCATAAGTGGAAGTGGATAAATGAAGTCAAAATTCCTTATTATTATAATCACTAGCAATATATGCACCTCTGGGTGCAAGTATTTAAGTTTTAATATAATAATATTCATGTGAAATTAGAAAAGCCAAAGAAACTGAATAAGAATTCAGATAAATATTTGAACAGAGGGGTATGATTGAAAAAATAGAACTACTTTGAAACTAACTCTTCCATCATTTTCCCTTACCCCGTCTTTCATTGGTAAATTTTCCTAAATTACTATTTAGTTAATAAGAAGTAAAGAATAAAATTACAGTTATTTTCTTTTAATGAATTTTCTTTTAAGATCTATCCCCGTGATTTTTGCTCATATCATTGATATAAAACCAAACAATTAGAAATCTAATACTAAGCATATTTATTAAAATCGATTTTTTAATATCAATATGCAAATTAGCCTTCCCATTCACACTGTAAACCGCATTTTCTTGTATATATAAATACAATTGCATGTTATTATGCAGATATGGTCAACAGTCTTAATGATGCAAAACTTTTTTAGCAATAATTGAGGTTTAATAAAATAAAATCATGGAGAATGTGATGTAAATAACTAAGGAAATTGTGACTTGAATAGTAATGTAGTTTCGGTTACAGACATAAAAACCCACAATCTCCATTATAATAAGATTTACTCCTTTTGAGTTTTCACATCAGTGTTAGCTGATGCTCTTTCACTGGAGTCTGAGTGACAGCAAGTCTCCTCACGTCTCCAGGACTCTTCTGAGTATTCTGGCAGATTACAGCAGTGCAGTGTTCTGGATGGTATCAATTCTTCCTCTGATTTCCAGACTTTCCAAACCCTTTCCAATCCTTTTGGGACCGTTCCAAGTGCACCAACTACAATTGGTATCACTTTCACTTTCATATTCCATAACCTTTTCAGTTCTCTGGCAAGTTCCAGATATTTTTCCATTTTTTCATTTTCTTTTAGCTTCACCCTGTGATCTGCTGGAACTGCAAAATCCACCAGTTGACAAGTTCTTTCTTTTTTGTTAATCAACACTAGGTCTGGTCTTCTTGCTGGATGAGGTGATCCGTTTTATTTCAAAGTCCTAGAGAATTTTTTATGCGTTTCGTTCTTATTATGTTATGTGTTTCGTTCTTCTTCTTCTTCTTCTTCTTCTTCTTCTTATTATTATTATTATTATTATTATTTTCTATTATTATTATATTGGGCATAAGCATCAGATTTTATCATCCATCTGATACAACGGGATGGACGTCCTTTCTATGTCATATTTGCATCAAGCTTTGTGGATCTGCAGCGGGTTTGATGAGTCATTTGAGGGCTCATGAGAGGAAAGGTTCTGGTGGTGGGGTTATGGGATTGTGAGGGACGGCAATGATCTGTAAAGATTATGCTATTGCTATATTTCTAGCTGTGAAAAGATAGGCCGCTAATACCAATACTGTCAATAATCATATTCACTCGGAACAGTCAATTCTGTACAGAGGGGTATCATGTTTTCACTATAATACTGTATTTTCTTTATTTCTCTTAGTCCTACATTTCTTTCTTTCTTTCTTCTTTCTTTTCCTTTCTTTTCCCCTTTCTTCTGTTGTATATCTATTCACCCCTGCTTGTTCGCCAACCAAATAGCACGTGACTAGGTGAAACATAAGACAGTTAGGAATATGATGAGTTGTACTTAGCCACGTTTGAATAACTCGTCACTCACGGAAATTTCTCCTTACTCCGTAGGTATTTCTATAATCCTTTACTCACGTCAATTTTCCTGACTTCTCGGTCTGATCCAGTGAGAGAAGTGATACCCAACACTTTCCTATCTTCATTTTTCTTTCTTTTCCTTTTTCTTCTCTTTCTTTCTCTCTATAATCTTCTTTCTTTAACGCAGAATCTTCTTTCCTTTCATTTCTCTCCTTCATTCTTCTTATTTTTCTAATGTTTTCTTTTTCACTTTCTCCTTGTTATTTCCAACTTCATTTCTTTATTTCTTTTTCTCTCTCTCGTATTTGTAATTTATTTGTTTCCATATATTTATTTTTAGTTGTTTTTTTTATTTTACTTCATGTCAATTTAACGCATGACCCGGCTGTTCGCTTAACTTAGTTATATTTGTACTTATTCGGAACTATGTCCTCATTCTTCATTTGTTATCTAGTAGAAAACTTTCGGAACCCTTATTGAGATGAGACTTGATAATTAGTCAAATTAATTTGATAATTAACAATTTCGAGCACCTATTGTCCTCCACTTTCATTAAGTATATTTGTAGAACCATTTGTGGGAATTCCCCTAATGAGATGAAGACTGATAATTGTAGAAGTTCCCGAGTTCGTGAAGTTCCCGATTACGACAAGAAATTACCTGAGAGGCTGGACGGGACATACGACCGAAAAAACGTAAATGTAAACAGATATCAATGAAACACTCGCAGACAATAGTCGATATACAAATAAAATACTTATTTTACTCTCTTTCTTTCTTTCTTTCTTCTTCGTTTATTTCTGTGATTTTAATCTTCGCTTCTTCTTTCACTTTTTTACTCTTTCTTTATTCTGTGCAACGCTATTCTTTATTTTCCTTTATCTTCTCAGTTTTCCTATTATGTTTCTTTGTTTTGTATTTGTCTGTCTCCACATCCTTTCCTTCGTTATTCTATTCATTTATTACCTCTTTTATTTATTCTTCCTTTTTTGACTCGTGTTTTTGTTAATTTTTTACTTTCTCACCTCCAGTCTTCCCTGGGTCTTTTCTGACGTCTTCAATCTTCAACTTCGTTTTTACTTTCTACTTACTTACTCTTTCTCTTTTCCTTTCTCTTTCTATTTTTCTTTACTTTTTCTTTCTTTTTCTTTATTTCATTCCTCTCGTCTTCCTGTCTTTCTTCATTTTTGAACTCTCTATTACCTCACTTCGTTTCTTTTTTCTACGTTTAATCCTCCTTTTTCTTTTCTTTTTTCCTTCTTTCTTCTTTTCTTTCTTTTTTTTTTCTTTTCTTGCACGTGTTCATTTCCTATTATTTTCTCTCCTCTCAGACTTTCCTAGTCTTTTTTCGTTGGTCCATTTCACTTTCTTACTTTGTGACTTTCTTTTCATTCCATTTTTCATATCGTTCTTTCATTCTTTTCTATTCATTCTTTATTTCATTTTCTCAACCTCCCTCAGTTTTTTTTCCCGTCTTTCTTTCTAATGTTCTCTTTACTTCACACCAGTCGTTTCTTCTATATTTTCTCTTTTTGATGCTTTTATATGACCTCTCTTAACCTTTACAATGAAAATCAGCTTTAACACTAACTACCGATTGCATTAAAACCTAGACAGATTGCTTCTGTTTAAAGAGCAAGAATCTCTTTCTTCTAGGTTGTAGGTTACGAGAGAAGGATTTAGTGGTTTAATATCCTGTAGTTAAATACTTTTGAGTGATGTTAAGCATAAGTTGTTATGCAGTGTTATAAGAAGTTGAGACGCAAGAACCTCCTCCCCCTTTCACGTAGAAGGAGAACGCAATATACTATTCACGTTTGAGTTAAATGTTCATAAAAAAAAGAATTTGGTTTCTTCTCTTTACTACTTTGGAAAAGTCAATCTACGCCGTTAAACGGAGAATGGAATGTAATTCAACAGCCAAATTCCAGAATGCACCCAAAACATAACTTCCCTTTACATGATGCACTGATGACACAACAAAACACACACACACCCACACACACACACACATAATATATACAATCCTCATAAATGAACTATAACTATAATACTATATTATATATACTAGTAATATGCACCATATTCTAAGGAAGCGAGTTGGTGTAATGCCCGCTTAGAGTCATGGGAAAATTGCTCGTCGCCCCGAGTTGAAATCCTGGAACCCGTAAAAAGTAAAATTGCATTTTCACAATTTAGCGCTAATTCCCGTGCGTTATGAATTCTACTCTCCCTCCAGACTAAACGGGTAAAAATAGTTAGAGCAGGACTGGGCTCTTTGGACCTGGTGTAGGTAACCTGTCTTAGGATCCTGAGCCCAAGGAAAAATAACTGCAATTTAAATCAAATAATTGAACACCACTTTAAGAATATCGACCTGATGTCCAACATTCCCTGCTTCGATGCGGAGGAGGTATGGATATAAATCTAATATAACTATATCTATTTATAATAATAATAAATAATATATAAATATATAATATAATATATATATATTAATAATAATAGGTATGAACTTATGCAATAATATAATAAAAAAATATAAAATACAATAAGATATAAATAAAATAAAACACTTATAATATATATAAAAAATATGTATAATACTAATAATATATATATAATAACCATAATATTTAACCTCCAGCAAATAAATGGCCGAATATAAATATATATATATAATATATATATCTCATAATAAAAATTAACAATACCAAAAATATAAAAAATATAATTAAAATATAAATATATAACATCAATCATCATGTCGCGCATGTAGCACGGGCATCCATGACAAAATCTTTCGCCAACCCTCCCTTCATTCATTACACCTGGAAGCTCCTCTGCGGAGATTCCAGCATACTTTCACATACTGGTCAATGATGGTCCGTTGCTGGGACGGCCCCACAACTTTGCAATGTCCATGTGTTGGCTTCCGACAGAGAGAACGTCGCTTATGAGTTCTTCCCTGGCTTCTCCAGCAAGTGTTCCTGCATGCCTTGTCCGTCTCAACTCGGATAGTTTGTGAGTTGGGCAGGTGACCGTACAGCTGTTTTCCTTTGTGGGTTGCTTGTTTTCCACAGACTTATTCAAGACTGCACGCAGCATTCTTGTGCAGCTCCCATTCTTAGCTTTGTCTCAAAGACGCTTTCGTCAAGGGTCCAAGTGGTGCAGCCATACAGCAGCACCGACGAACAACCACAGCCTGGAAGGAACTGTCGCTTTTTACAGGCTGCCAGGGAGATCGGACCTCCATAATGACTGCAATAATCTATTTTGGCCGCCCATGCCTTTTGCATCATCCCATTGTGATTAACATCGCTCTCTGTGGAGAGATATTACCACCTAGGTATGTGAATTGTTCTACTTGGCTTAAGAGGCTTGCCGTCCGAGTGTGGAGATGTCTCCTTTATTTTTGAAATTCTATGAACTCTTTTTTACCGGAGTTACATAGAGGCCTATATTGCTCTATACTGCCTCCTCCAAGCTACTGTAGCAGTGACTCGCCTTTGCCCCGGTTGTATCTGCAAGAAGCTGCAAAGGTCATCAGCAAGTCCGCATCTTGTTGAAATTTTGGTTTGTGCGGATATCGCCTTGCTTCTTGCCTTTCTTTAGTGTTAAAACCTTTCTTTTTACTGGTTATCTAATGATGTTCGGGTACGTAGTCTAAGGACATATTATAAATATATATGGTGCCAGTGTTCCCTTGGACGGACTCCAGCAGGGATTTCAACAGAAAATCATCGTGTTGCCATCAGGTGAGCGTACCATCGCTTATAGTTCTTCTGCTATTAAGCATCATTATAGATGAAACCGTTTCATTGGGAGGCCATATGCATAATAGTATCTTGTTCCATTTTTCCTCCTATTGTATGGAATCTGAATGCTTCGAGAGAAAATCTACAACTATAGCTTGCCTCTAGATTCTTTGCCTCGTACCCCTTCTATGTCCGTCGAACATAGTCAGGAAATCTGAGAGGTTGTGGATTCGATTTCTGCGGAACTCCATTTTAGTTTCTCCTAAGGATCTTTTTCTATTCGGGCCGGATTTGCGATTAAGTAGAAGCGGCAATTAATAATATCTCTTTGGCATGCACATGGCAGTGAGAGTTATGCCCCTGTAGTTTTAGCGATTCCGAATCTCCCTTTTTAGGAATATTATATAATAATATATATATAATATATATATAGGTATGAATCTATTAGGTATATATACTATATATATATATATATATATGATGGTATGAATCCATTATACTTCTCCCTCCAGCTTGATTAAATAGTAGGGCAGACTGGCTCTTCCAGCCTTGGGAGGTAAACCAGTCTAGGAGAGGGCATAACTCTGAATTCAAAATTCCTGAGGTCGGTCGTTGATTGGGTTTGTGGAACTCTTGATGCCCACCAATTCTTTCTATCGGACTGTGCCAAAAAGTGGATGGTCCAACCAAGCCTTCACCACTATAAAAACAAACATCACTGTGTGGTGTTCATTGGGTGTACTGAACCCTCAATGTGCTTTCGAAAAATTCGACGAGAGAGTCCATAACTATATATATATATTATAATATATATATATATATATGAGAGAGAGAGAGAAAGAGAAGTGAGAGAGAGAGGGGGGAGAGAAGCAGAGGGGCGTTCCAATATACAAAATGGACATGCTTGAAAATGCACACATATACACCAATTATTGAACCTGATCGCCGGATTCCATTTTCTTCGACACGATAACGGTTACAGTAATTGTGTATTCATTGGCAATACGAAGACTGAATTGCAAAAATGAAATACACAAATTACTGTTAAACAGTTATCACCGAAGAAAATGGATCGGCGCTACAGAAGGTCTCACTCACCGTACTGGACATTTTTCTTTTCCCCTCGTCTTCTGAGAAGGAAAAAAGATTCAACTATTCTCCCATGGTAAATAATTAAGAGATAGACTGAAGTCTTTAATCCTTAGTTAGGGAAACCAGTCTGGAGAAAGGAACTATTGAAAATAAAAATCAACCTTTAATCCGACCTTACTGATTGAAGGTAAATAAGTACAGCAGTCGTTCTCACCATTTTTATTACTATGGATTCGCTTTGATTTCTATATTATTCTAATGGAACCACCCATAGCCACTTCGCATGTCTTAAAAAGACCTTACTATTAAGATATTTTTATAATCTCAAAGTATTTTGGTATTNAAGAGAGAGATGAAAGACAGATCGAACAGACAAGGATAGAGAGTGAGACAGACAATTACTTCGGGATTAAAATGAGACCTTCTTAATATCATAACTTGTGGCGTGGTCTTTTCATCTCTACCTACATTATCATATACTAGTACAAAATAAAAAACGCCCTCAAGGCGATGTAAAAATATATTTTTGAAAACATATTACCTGAGGGGTGGGAGTAAAAATTCAAAGTCAGCGAGTTTGTATCCTAAGTAAGTAAAATTTAAAAAAAAACAATTTGAAATGTAAACTTTAAATATGTATTAAATATAAAACAAACTATATATAGATATATAATACAGTCATGTATTTATTAAAACTTGTTTTAAAAAACAATGAGGACTGTCTAATGTTGCATGTTCAATTTTGAGTGTATTTATTGAATAAATACACTCAAAATTTGAACATGCCAAAAATCGTAGAATAAATTTTATTCTATGTTAAAACGATTTTGGGTAATGTGATGTAAGCAGTGACGTAATTTTTGTTACAGACAAAAACCGGAAGCGAATCTCCATTATTGATATATATATATATATATATATATATATATATATATAATATATATAAGATACAAGGAAATTAGGGAGGAAAAAGATTATAAAGAAGAAAAGTTCCGGAGTTTTCAACTAAACATAAATAATAACTTGCCTGCCCACACACACACACACACACACACACACACACACACACACACATATATAATATATTATATATAATATATATATACATTAACGGAAATCGATTCTAACTTATTGTTTAACTTTTGAACCTTACAAAAAATCAACTTCCGGTGTGAGATCTTTTTGGAATCGAAAGTCAGCGTTCCTTCGCACGAACATTTTAATGCAATGACCACACACGTGAAATCGACTGCTATTAATCGATTCATTCAGTGGATTTAACCCCGAAGATCCTTATGGTGAAACTCGAGTAGGTTATCTGTTGTACCCTTTTATAATAAATTTGCTCTAATTAGTATTGAGCACCTTGTATTTTGCTATATCGCTGACTTACTCCCCTGAATTCCACAATTACTAATCATCATGACCAAATTCACCGGTAAGTCAACTTTTCCTTTATATATTATATATATTATATATATATATATATATATATATATATATAAACTGTAAGACAGCCTGACTGTCAATAACGAAGAGATAAAAATGAAGCGCCCATTAAAGCAGCAATTTGTGGCGCGCTTCTTTCAGTATCCCCCTACCCCTACCCACAAAGAATTGGATGTCTTCGGGAAAGTGAGCTCCTGCCAATCAAAAGGAAACAAAGCCAGCATCTGTCACCCATCTCCTTCCTCCTCTAAACCCTCAACTTCCCTCATGGAAATGTTGTTAACTCTGCTATATTAAGGTTTGTATTTTCCCAGTTGGCAACTGATCAATACGGAGAGTCCCCAATTAGATTTCCCGACAAGGTTCTGTGACCCATGACCCTTTTCATTTGCCCCAGGCCTTTAACGTATTATCGTTTCTTTCCTGCAAAATTCTTCTGAATTCCGAAACTCTATTTCCCTTTGGCCAACCACATTTAAAAAGCCCTTAAAGAAATTTATCTAATCGTATTTAGCTGAGATTTTCAACGCAGTAAATCAATATCAGTTTAAAATGGACAGTTGTTCGTGAAATTATTCGACTCGTTCGTTATTTAAATATTTATTTCCCTCTCCCCTTGCTCGATTTGTCTTTCTCTATCCTTTCTTTTTCTATTACCGTCGAATCTGAAGTCATAGTCTTTCTTCTAGCTCAGCATTTTATAATACAGCACAATCTTTTATTCACCCTGGTTATAATTTGTTGAGTTTCCAAAAAACAGCCGCATAATGCACACACACACACACACACACACACACACACACACACACACACACACACACTATATATATATATATATATATATATATATATAATATTAAGAAATCTGAAAAAACAAGTGTTCCAAAAATAGGATGAATTTATTTATCGACGATTAAACGTTTCGGTTTCTTTAAACCTTCATCAGGATGTATTATGGGTGAAGAAATTGATGGATGTTTTATAAAGGACAGGAGATAAAAAAACCCAAAAAACCTTTTTTTTTAAAAAATCTTCTGTCATCTATAAAACATCCATCAATTTCTTCACCCCATAATACATCCTGATGAAGTTTTAAAGAAACCGAAACGTAAATCTACACTGAAAATACTACATGTTTTAACATGAAAATATAAAATGTATTCTTAATAAAATTAAGTTCATTCCGAATAATGCGCAAACACAATTAAGAACACATTTTATTAAATTTTCGTGTTAAAACATGCAGTTGTATTTATTTGAATAAATTCGTATTTCCAGTATAGATTTACGGTGAAATAAAAATGGCCGACCAAAACATAACGCATCCTCAGCGTGAAACAAAACAAGGGGAGATTACTCTCATTTATGTAACTAATGTTCAGATTAACGGTAAATTTATATAAGCATGAACAACAAACATTAAAAAAATCCAGCAAATTCGACTGATTTCAAACTTCGAGAATTCACACATTTTTTGTATTAGCCATTGTATGAGCATCGGTTTGTCTGTGCCCCCCCCCCACTGACGTTAAAAAGACCTTGTGTCACATCCTTACTTGCTGGGTAATTTTCAGTGTAGATTTACGGTGAAATGAAAATGGCCGACTAAAACATAAGGCTTCCTCAAAGTGAAAGAGGTTAATCTCATTTATGTAGCTAATGTTCAGATTACCACAATTTCTATATATCTGAATAACATTGAGACCCAATTTTATTGGGCATTTGATTCTTGGTTTTGCTTAAGTTATTTGTTCTTCGGCATATCAACCCTTTTCACGTCATTTAATATCCGATTCACTTCATTTTGATAGAAGTTATTATATTTCAAGTTCTGAATATCTTCCATTACATATATTCCTGGTATACATTTCTGCGCAGTTCGTTCCATTCAGTAATTTTTATATACTGTATTTATATATTTTGGTATTGTTTATATTTTTTTATTTGTTAGAGTTTAAGATTTCAATATAAAAAATGTCCTTTCCTTTATTTTCACTTTCTAATTTACATATTCATCTTGATAAAACCCAGAAACAAACACTGATTTTGAGAATTAGTTTACATTCATCACAGTGAACACGAAGTTTCTTTTTCTTTTTATGAGTGAGAAAAAATAAAATCTTAAAGTTTGTTGTATTTTTCATTTGTTTTTATTGATTTTACAGATTCTACTGTCAATTAAAGAAAAATTACATTCTCAAAACAAAAAAAAAAAAAAAAAAAAAAAAGAAATATACGAAGATCAGTGAAAGATACACAAAATCAATCAGAAAAAAGAAAGAAAAAGAATTGTTGGAATTCAACAATCTCCCTTTTTACATACAAGGGATACAGAAAAAATATGAATTCGGTTTCTATATTTCAAAATGTTGATTTACTTCCCATGCATTATTTATTACTACAATTGGCAGTTATTATAATGTATACATTGTGTCTAAAATGTTTAATATCCTTTTGGATATTACAGTACGTTTAAAAAAAATTCGTATTATTTCGTAATCTAATAACACTGGTTTACGAAAAAATATTTTTTATCTGAGGCAAGAATGTGAATAGGTGTTTTTTACTAATTTGGGTGTGCTGAATTCAAATTTGTAAACAGTTTTGCTCTATCAACTCTAGTTTTCTGTCTTTTAAATAGTCTCATTTTAGTATATACGTAGTATATACGTGATTATTTCAACAGTTGTAGCAGCTTATTACAGATAAAACAAGATAGATAAAGAACATTGACGGAAAAAATATACTTGGATGACACAATGTACACAATTCATAGTACCGCAGACAGTTAGAAGTGTGTTTTCTTAGATGATAGCAGAAAGAATTGGCCTTGTTGAGGCATCCTCGATGTTTTGACCAGCTTGAAGCCATTGGAGAATATGAAAAAACAAAAAACAAAGTAAAATTAAATCATATGTAAGGCAATAAAATGTGCGCCGTTGGAAATTGTAATACAAATATATACCCAAAAGATTGTGTAACCCAATTGCCGAGGGACACCTTCCTCCTGCGCTGCAAGGGACGACAACCTCCTGCATTGACTGCCAGAGCACTACTGGCTGTTGATTGAGACGTGTTGGCTACGCTTAACTGCCAAAATCTGTCTCGATATATAGCTATACACACACACACACACACACACATACACATATATATATATATATATATATATATATATATATATATATATATATATAATGTAATGCTATCACTTACATTTATTGCATAATAACTAAAAAGAAGACATAAGTCACACAATATTAGAAATTAACCCTGAATGCATATATGCCTTTATGTAGAGTATGTTGTACAAAATGTACAGTATGAATATATCTAAAAAAGTAGAGGTGATGAGTAAAAACGGATTTCAAATCTCAATTCAGCCCACCCCTCAATTAGGTTAAAAACAGCTACTTTTGTGCTTGCCTCAATTTCTTTGTAAACCAGTGTAAATTGACGAATTCTCATTGAAGTGATCTAAAGTTTTAACAGCACTCATAGAAATAAGTTTAGAAATAACTCAAAACAATGTTTAATTTTAAATTGGTCAAGTTACTAGATAATAAAATGGTATCCCCTAGCAATGGATTAGATAGTACCACTGCTGTTCTTTAACAAGAAGGTTTTTTGGCATTAGATAAACCATGAAGGTTGATATGCCATCAAACAAAGAATCCAAGTCAAACAAAATGGTATCAATTTTTCTCAAACAAAATGTATATTAATATTATATATTATATATTCTCAACCGGGTAACATATGCCCCCTCCCCGGATATCATGCAACCTTTTTGGTTCCAAACAAGCACAAAAATATTGGTTATTTCCTATAACTCCAACATAAAAAGGGGAACCACCCTGAATGAATTTTATCTGTTAATTAATCTACCCATTATTTTCCAATTAAACTAACCATAACCATAATCCTAAGCCTAACTCCGTCTTCTTTTTTCCTAGTAGATCAATAAATAAATAAATAATTTATCATTCAATCAGAGTGGTTCCCCTTTTTATGTTGGAGTTATTGGAAATAACCAAAATATTTGATTATAAAAATACAATAGGTCTTTTAAGCATCGAATGGCTATGGGGGTCCATTAGAATAAAATAGAAATCAAAGCGGAATCCATAGGTAAAAAAATGGTTGAGAACCACTGCTGTATATTTACCCAATCAGTAAGCGGATTAAAGGTGATTTGCATTCATAGTTTTCCTTCTCCCAGACTGGTTTCCTAACTAAGGATTAAGAACTCAGTCTATCCTATTATTTAACCATGGGAGAATAGTTGAATGCTTTTTTTCCTTCTCCAGAAGAGCGAGGAGAAAAAGAAAATTGTCCAGTACTTGAACCCTGATCGCCGATTCCATTTTCTTCGACGATAACTGTTACAGTAATTGTGTATTCATTGGCAATTCAGTCTCGAATTGCCAATGAATACACAATTACTGTAACAGTTATTGTCGAAGAAATGGAATCGGCGATCAGGGTTCAATAATTGTGTATATGTGTGCATGTATTCAAGCATGTCCATTTGTATATTGGAACGCCTCTCTCTCTCTCTCCCCCCTCTCTCTTCCTCCCTCTCTCTCTCCCCCTCTCTTTCTCACTCTCTCTCTCTCATATATATATATATATATATTATGGACTCTCTCGTCGATTTTCGACGCATGAGGGTTACACCACACAATGAACACCCACACAGTGATTTTGTTTTATAGTGGTGAAGGCTTGTGTTGGACCATCCACACTTTTTGGCACAGTCGATAGGAAAGAATTGGTGCATCAAGGGTTGCCACAAACCCAATCAACGACCGACCTCAGGAATTTTGAATTCAGAGTTATCCCTCTCCTAGACTGGTTACCTACCCAAGGCTGAAGAGCCCAGTCTGCCCTACTATTTAACCCATAGCTGGAGGGAGAATATATGGATTCATACCTATATATATATATATATATATATATATATATCCTATAGATTCATACATATATATATATATATATATATATATATATACAATAGATTCATACCTATATATATATATATATATATAATATATATATATTATATATATACCCATAGCTGGAGGGAGAATATATGGATTCATATATAATATATATATATATATATATATATATATATATATAAGATTCATACCTATAATATATATATATACCAACCTCTCCGCACGAGCAGCATGTGACACAAGGTCGATTTCTTAAGTGGAGTTCAACATGATTAAATTTAGATTTTTCCTTCTCCTAGACAGGTTACCTAACCAAGGTTAAAGAGCCCAGTCTTGTCTACTATTTACCCGTAGCTGGAGGGAGAGTAGAATTCATACCACGGGTATTAGCGCTAAGTGAAATACAATTACCACGTCCAGGATTTCAACTCGGGGCGACGAGACAATTTCCCATGACTCTAACCATTACACCACGCGCTTCCTCAGAATATGTGTGCATATATATTATGTTTGTGGAGCATTCTGGGAAGGGCTGTTGAATTACATTCCATTCTCCGTTTAACGGCTAGTTGACGTTTCCAAGTAGTAAGAGGAAAACCAAATTCTTTTTATTTGAACATTTAACTCAAACGTGTAATACGTATATTGCGTTCTCCTGTCTACGTGAAAGGAGAGTTCTTGCGTCTACAACTTCTTATAACACTGCAATAACAACTTATGCTTAACATGTCACTCAAAAGTATTTAACTACAGGAATATTAAACACTAAATCCTTTCTCTTGTAACCTACAACCATAGAAGCATAAATGAATTTCTTCTCTAAACAGAAGCAATTCTTTCTAGATTTTTAAGTTGCAACGTAGTTTAGTTTAAAGCTGATTTTCATTAAGTAAAGAGAAAGAAAGAGGGTCAGTAAAGAAAGACAGAAAAAAAGAAGAAACGACTGTCTGAAGTAAAGAGAGACATTATGAAGAAAGACGGGAAAAACTGAGAGGGAGGAAAATGAAATAAAAGAATGAATAGAAAGAATGAAAGAACGAATGAAAAATGGAATGAAAGAAAGTCACAAAGGAAGAAAGTGAAAGTGGACCAAAGAAAAAAGACTGGAAAGTCTGAGAGGGAGGAAAATAAAGGAAAGAACACTTGCAAAGAAAGAAAGAAAGAAAGAAAGAAAAGAAGAAAGAAGGAAAAAAGAAAAAAGGAGGATTAAACGTAAAAAAGAAACGAAGTGAGGTAATGAAGAGAGTCAAAATGAAGAAAGACAGTGAAGACGAGAGGAAATGAAATAAAGAAAAAAAGAAGAAAAAGAAAGAAAAAGAAAGAGAAGAAAGAAAGAGAAAGAAAGATAGAGAAAGATAAAAACGAAGGAAGGAATTGAAGACAGACAAAAAGACAGGGAAGACTGTGAGGGAGAAAAGTAAAAAAATTAACAAAAACACGAGCAAAAAAAGGAAGAATAAATAAAAGAAAGAATAAATGAAAGAAATAAACGAAGGAAGGATGTGGAGACAGACAAAACAAAACAAAAAATAGGAAAGACTGAGAAGAAGGAAAATAAAGAATACGTGCAAAAAAATAAAGAAAGAGGAAAAAAAAGAGAAAGAAAGAAAGCAAGATTAAATCAAAGAAATAAACGAAGGAAAGTAGCGAAGACAGACAAAAGAAAGAAAGAAAGAAGTAAAATAAGTATTATCTGCCTTATTCGGACTATTGTCCTATCTTCATTGTTATTTGTACAGCGTTTCGGCCGATGTTCCATCCGGCCTTCTTCAGGTATTTCTTGTCGTAATCGGGAACCTTCACGGACTCGGGAACCTACAAATAATACTAATTATCAAGACTCATCTCAAGAATTCCCAAATGTTCTACAAATATAAATGAAGATGAGGACAATAGTCCGAATAATACAAATAATACTAATTATCAGGCCTCATCTCAAGAATTCCGAAATGTTCTACAAATATAAATGAAGATGAGTACAATAGTCCGAATAATACAAATAATACTAATAATCAAGCCTCATCTCAAGAATTCCGAAATGTTCTACAAATATAAATGAAGATGAGGACAATAGTCCGAATAATACAAATAATACTAATAATCAAGCCTCATCTCAAGAATTCCGAAATGTTCTACAAATATAAATGAAGATGAGTACAATAGTCCGAAGAATACAAATAATACTAATTATCAAGCCTCATCTTAAAAATTCAGTCATGAAGTAAAATAAAAAAAAAACAAAGAAATAAATCATAAACAAATAAATTAAAAAATACGAGAGAGAAAAAGAAATAAAGAAATGAAAGAAGTTTGAATGATTGAAATAACAAAGGAAGAAACTGAAGAGAAAGAAAAAAAATTGGAAAAGAATGAAAGGAGAGAAATAAAGGAAAGAATACGTGTTAAGAAAGAAAGAAAAAAAAAGAGAAGAGAAAGGAAGAAAAGAAAGAAAAATGATAGATAGGAAAGTGTTGGGTATCACTTCTTACTCACTGGATCAGACCGAGAAGTCAGGAAAATTGACGTGAGTAAAGGATTATAGCAATACCTACCGAGTAAGGAGAAATTTCCGTGAGTGACGAGTTATTCAAACGTGGCTAAGTACAACTCATCATATTCCTAACTGTCTTTATGTTATTTCAATACGACCTAGTCACGTGCTATTTGGTTGGTGAACAACCAGTGGTGAATAGATATACAACAGAAGAAAGGGGAAAAGAAAGGAAAAGAAAGAAGAAAGAAAAGAAAGAAAGAAATGTAGGACTAAGAGAAATAAAGAAAATACAGTATTATAGTGAAAACATGATACCCCTCTGTACAGAATTGACTGTTCCGAGTGAATATGATCATTGACAGTATTGGTATTAGTGGCCTATCTTTTCACAGCTAGAAATATAGCAATAGCATAATCTTTACAGATCATTGCCGTCCCTCACAATCCCATAACCCCACCACCAGAACCTTTCCTCTCATGAGCCCTCAAATGACTCATCAAACCCGTTGCAGATCCACAACGCTTGATGCAAATATGTCATAGAAAGGACGTCCTTCTCGTTGTATCAGATGGATGATAAAATGTTATGCTTATGTACAAATATAATAATAATAATAATAATAATAATAATAATAATAATAGTATATATAATAATAATAATAATAATAATAATAATAAGAAGAAGAAGAAGAACGAAACACATAAAATAATAAGAACGAAACGCATAAAATTCTCTGGGACTTTGAAATAAAAACGGATCACCTTATCCCAGCAAGAAGACCAGACCTAGTGTTGATTAACAAGAAAGAAAGAACTTGTCAACTGGTGGATTTTGCAGTTCCAGCAGATCACAGGGTGAAGCTAAAAGAAAATGAAAAAATGGAAAAATATCTGGAACTTGCCAGAGAACTGAAAAGGTTATGGAATATGAAAGTGAAAGTGATACCAATTGTAGTTGGTGCACTTGGAACGGTCCCAAAAGGATTGGAAAAGGGGTTGGAAAGTTTGGAAATCAGAGGAAGAATTGATACCATCCAGAACACTGCACTGCTGTAATCTGCCAGAATACTCAGAAGAGTCCTGGAGACCTGAGGAGACTTGCTGTCACTCAGACTCCAGTGAAAGAGCATCAGCTAATACTGATGTGAAAACTCAAAAGGAGTAAATGATTATAATAATAAGAGTAATTTTGACTTCATTTTATCCACTTCCACTTATGATAGACATTGTTCCAATAACTTTGACTGCTAGAAATATACTACTGTTGATACATTCATGAACGTCTTGTTAAAATAAACTCTTTCATTTTTATGTTAAAATTTGAGTTATTATTCAATAAACACCCCAGTAATATTACAATAGACAGGGAAGGAGGAAATTAAGAAAAGAGTGAAAGAATAATACAAAGAAAAAAAAAAGAAGAAAGACGAATAGAAAAAATCGTCATGGGCCAAATTTTTTTCGGTTCTTGACATTCATAGACATTAAATCAAGAAATAGATTTCTTCGAATCATCTCAATAAATGGCTCAGTTTCTGTTGTATACCCACATTGGGTATATACATGAGAGAGTGACCTCAGAGAGTTCTTGGTAATAGAGAGAGATATTAGAGAGAAACAGATACAGAGTAGAGACTTACCGTATTTGATGGCATATAAGACGTACGGGCATATAAGACGCACCCCCATTTCAGCAGGTCAGATTCAGTAAAAAATAGTTTTTAGTGTATTTAAGTATATATTGTTGAAAACAGTCTAGCTGTGCATTACATCACTGGGTCATACATCTGGCAGCGCTGGCAATGATCATACCGTAGTTTTATTTCACCCACAATTACAGAGAAACATGTTCAGATTTAAAAAGCAAATCACTCGCATAAAAGCAAATATCACATCAGTCATTTATGTCCTGTTCAAATTTGGCTCAATGGCTTAAATAAAATTCCAGTTGAATATTTGCCAAAAAAATGAGGAATGTTTTTGACAGCCGAAAAGAATTAAAACTTTCTGTGGATAATCTAATTATTTGATTATGTGCATATTTATTCTAAAAATGAATAAACTTAAATTTCCCTCTCAATAACAGATGAAATATTTTTATCTATTCATTTTGTCAATTTATAACTCTGAATTCAGAGTTAAATAATATTAAATGATAAATACAGAATATGATCCTAACATTTATCTTTACAATCAAATAATTTCTCAATCTGATGGTATAAAATTGGGTTTTAAAACACGCAGTCTACAAGCCATGCATTGCCCGCAAACTACTATTTTGTGGCATGTGGCAGAATAATTCACATATCCAACTGTCATATGTGTATTTATTTTTATGGCAAATGTATGCTAACAAAATAGTCATAATATTAAGAAGCTTTAGACCAAAGGTTTTAAAGATGAGGACATCAATCTACTATTTTATGGCATTTGACAGAATAATTCACATATCAAACTTACTGTCATAAGTGTATTTATTTTGACGAAAAAAAAAAGATTGAAGACAAAATTATAATCTTAAGATGTAGACATTGGGTTTTAAAAATATGGACTGCAAATTACTATTTTATGGCTTTTGGCAGAATAATTTACTCTGTGTCGTTATAGTATTTGGCCAACCTTTTTGATTCTTTTATAGTATGTGGCCTACCCGGTTTGAATGTGTCCTACCTCAGTAAGAGTATATTTATAGATATAAGTAGTAGGCAATTTATTGAAACTAATTATTTTTCACATATATTCAATTTCAAGAAATGCAATTCAGTCATAAGTTGTATATAGTAATTAAGAATAATTAAAAAAGAACTTATCCATAATTTACATGAATAAGAGATCTATTTAATTATAAAATGTTCTAAAATTCTCATTGGGGTTAGGGTTAGGGTTAGGGTTAGGAGTTATTATTATAAACTTATCATAGGCTTTTCATGGTATATCACCTACTATAAGTGAGACATGATTTTCTGGGCCACATTCTATAATGGTTCCATTTACTCTATGTCATATGTGCAGTCATTTTGATGAAAACCGAGCAGCCTAACAAAAATGATTTTAATATCAAGAACATTTAGAGCAAGTGTATTAAAGATAAAAACTGCAAACTACTATTGTATGGCATTTCATTTGTTTATTTAAAAATAATAATAGTTTGAATAATGTACACATGGATAAACTCCTGACCGAAACACGTGTAAGTAAAATTGATTCAAATATCTTATTTTATCCATTCTATACTTTCTTTCCTTTATTTATTTTTTCAACACACACACGCACACACACACAACAACACACCACACACACACATATATATATATATATATATATATGTGTGTGTGTGTGTGTGTGTGTGGTGTGTATTCGAAAACAAAAATAACGTCCAAACAACGGCAAATCTTTTTTCAAATCATTTTTTTTCCCATATACTGGATTTCACTTTTACCACACAATCTTTATACACTGACAAAGGGTGAATGTTCACCCGAAATATCGGAATAATCCAACCAGGGACAGAACAACAGCTGGATACTGAAACTCTGTTTTTTTCTTTTTTTTCTTTCTGTTCATTTGTTCATTTCCATGTTTCATAATATCAAAAACCAAATAATGATCACAAGAACAAAGTCTATACACAATTAATCTATATATTATATTGTGTTTGCTAAATATTGTTATATTATTTATTTATTATTATTATTATATTACGTGTTATATTATTCATTGTATATTATATATATAATTATATTATGTTTATTCTATAAAATTATAGAGTTGGCATTAAATAACCCACGGGTTTATATATATATATTTACAAACCCCTCCACACGAGCAGGAGTTTTCCTTCTCCTAGACTGGTTACTAGCCATGGTTAAAGAGCCCAGTCTGTCCATAAAAGTGTCCATAAAATAAATAAATTAAACAAATGAATTAATAAATTATCTGCATCTGCACAAGTGACTCTGCAGGCCGATTCTTGAGGGACAGTCTTTGATGCACACTGAATAAACACAAACTGTGATGCTTTCTGGGGCCTGCCTGTCTTTTCTCACTCTTTCTGGCTCTCTTTGCTGTTGAGGCTACTCTCCTCTCCGCTTCACCTCTCTGTGCCTTGCTTAACATTAAGGCGCCTGGTCACCCTATTTTTTGCATCTACCTCCCACGTGTTTGTGTCAATATGGCATATCCTCATGTCTGGAGGGAGAATTGGATTAATACTTTCCAAGGGTATTAGCGCCATGTGAAATGCCAACAGCTTTATCCAGGAATTGAACCCGCTTTACGAGACCATTTCCTACGACTCTAACTATTAGACCACGCGCCTCCACAGGGTTTATATGACATTAAACCAAACCAAACGAGATTAGCAGGAGAACTGGTTGAAATTATGCCTCCTTCATCTTCCAACTTTTTTTTCATCCTTCTATCTACTAAAGACGATGGCGTAATGTCAACTTTTTTTCCTTTTATCTGAAACTTTGTGAGTGGCTGAACAGCCCAATTTTTCAATGGCAATCTCTGGTGCAGTGACTGCGAACGCTTCGGCTGGCCAGGTCGAATGCCTTCGTTAGGTCTATGAATGCGGTGTAGAGTGGCATCTGCTCTCCTGGCACTTTTCATGCAGCTGGCGTAGTGAGAAGATCATGTCCACGGTTGCCCGGTTTGATCGGAATCACACTGATTATGGATAGAATTACCTTTTCAATATATACATATACAAGGGTGAGCATTTAATAGAACTTTTAAGGCGTTGAGTTTGAAACTTAGAGTATAAAATATTTACGATCCCTGATATGTTTTCAGCTTAAGCGAAATCAGTCCAAGGAAAAATGCACTTTGAACTCAAATCCACAATTCCCTTTTATGATGATATCTCTACCTCTTTATAATCTATGTTGTTGGTGCCTTTGCGTCCACTTAGGATGATGGCGTAGTGTCCATGAAATAAATAAATTAAACAAATGAATAAATAATTTATCTGCATCTGCACAAGTGACGCTGCAGGCCAATTCCTGAGGGCCAGTCTTTGATGCACTGAATGCACACAAACTGTGAGCTGCTGTCTTTACTCACTCTTTCTGGCTCTCTTTGCTGTTGAGGCTACTCTCCTCTCCGCTTCACCCCACTCCGTGCCTTGCTTAACATTAAGGCGCCAGGCCGCTCTATTTTTTGCATCTACCTCCCACGTGTTTGTGTCCATATGGCATATCCTCATGTCTCTCCTGCAGACGTCTTTAAATCGGAGGCGTAGTCTACCTACCGATTAGGAGCCTTTTACTAATTCGCCGTTCAAAAGATTTTTTGGAATGCGGACCTTTTCCATTCTCCTGACATATCCCAGTAATACATGATCTCTCTCTCTCTCTCTCTCTCTCTCTCTCTCTCTCTCTCTATATATATATATATATATATATATATATATATATATATATCTTTATTTCAAGAAACGTATTAGTCATTGCTATTATTTTTGAAGTCATGGCGGTCATTCTATAATACATATACATCTTTTTGCGAGATGTGGATAATGTGGAATGCAAAATATTTTTTCTATGGTGAGTGTCAATTTTCGTGACTAATATTTTGAGACAAATTGGTAATTTTTCCTTCGTCCCAGGTTATATGTCTCTCCTAATAAGGGTAGTATTTTAATATTCTTGTTGCTTTCAATGCAATATCAAAAACTGAAAAGTGGAAAAAATCCAATTTTATATATATTTAACAAAAAAACATCTCTATATTACTACTCGTGTTCCCACCTAATACGACCGTTATCTTCTTGCAACACCCTCTGGTTAAAGACGAGACGTCCAAATTGTCCGAGATCAAATGCAATACCGTAAATCCTAACTGTCTGGTGTCACATATCACCGAATTCTTATTTCACCGATTTTAAAATGAATCGTTTCGAATAAAAGAAACAAAAAATGCAAACAAGAACACTAATAAAAATAAACAACGTAAAAACAAAATATAATAAAACCAATATATAGAAAAATAATCATTATTAATCTATATATAAATATAGATGTGATTTCATTTTTATTTCTTATATCCTTGGCAACGCCGAGTAGGTCGCTGTTCTTGATAATAACGTTAAGGAAATCACTCTCCCAATGCTTACAAACAGTTTAAACCAAAAAGGCAGAAGTAGCTGTAAAATGTAAACATAAAAGCTGCTTTAGCTCAGTCGTTAGAGCATCCGCCTACGAGCCACAAGTTTCCGGGTTCAATATCGATCCATCGATCCATACCAATCCATGTCCTGAATATCACAGCTTACTTGGATCTGTGCGGTAAAGTGAGGAGCTTACGGTAGTGTCGTGCTCCATCATAGACGCCAAAACAATCTCCCTGGTCAAGCGCTAGTAAAAAATGAGATATATTCCATCGCTGTTCGGCTCATATCGTCAATAGGCCACTCTGCCGACTTTACTACGCCCAATTAACTGATGATACTCTTTTAACACCAATTTTATAAATCGTGGTTTAGGGTTAACAAGTAGTCTGCAAATCCATTACTACTGAATAGCGAGTTCGATCCTCACTGGAAGCCCCATACTTGCGATTGCATTCACTGTTCAGTAGTAATGTATCAGGGAGTTTGTAGTAGAAGGTGATAAGTAACTTACCGGTAGCCAAACGCATTCGCTGTCTCGTGTGTCGACCTACTTTCTGAGAACCGTTCGCCATTTTTTATACGTCTGTAGTATAAAAAATGGCTAAATTTGCAAGCTACTTGTTAACCTAACACCACGATTTATAAATTTGGTGTTAAAGAGTATCATCAGTTAATTGGGCGTTAGTAAAGTCGGCAGAGTGGCCCTATGACGATATGAGCCGAACAGCGATGGAATATATCTCATTTTTACTAGCGCTTGACGGGAGATTGTTTTGGCGCTTATGATGGAGCACGACACCTACGTAAGCTCCTCACTTTTACCGCACAGATCCAAGTAAGCGTGAATATTCAGGACATGGATTGGTATGGATCGATGGATCCGATATTGAACCCGAACTTGTGCTCGTAGGCGGATGCTCTAACGACTGAGCTAAAGCAGTTTTTATGTTTACATTTTACAGCTACTTCTGCCTTTTGGTTAAACTGTTTGTAAGCATTGGGAGAGTGATTTCCTTAAGTTATTATCAAGAACTAGCAGACCTACTCGGCGTTGCCAAGGATATAAGAAATAAAATGAAATCACATCTATATTTATATATAGATTAATAATGATTATTTTTCTATATATTGGTTTTATTATATTTTGTTTTTACGTTGTTATTTTTATTAGTGTTCTTGTTTGCATTTTTTGTTTCTTTTATTCGAAACGATTCATTTTTAAAATCGGTGAAATAAGAATTCGTGATTGTGACACCAGACAGTTAGGATTTACGGTATTGCATTTGATCTCGGACAATTTTGGACGTCTCGTCCTTTAACCAGAGGGTGTTGCAAGAAGATAACGGTCGTATTAGGTGGGAACACGAGTAGTAATATAGAGATGTTTTTTTGTTAAATATATAAAAATTGGATTTTTTCCACTTTTCAGTTTTTGATATTGCATTGAAAGCAACAAGAATATTAAAATACTACCTTATTAGGAGAGACATTAACCTGGGACGAAGGAAAAATTACCAATTTTGTCTCAAAATATTAGTCACGAAAATTGACACTCACCATAGAAAAAAAATTTGGCATTCCACATTATCCACATCTCGCAAAAAATGTAATGTATTATAGAATGACCGCCATGACTTCAAAAAATAGCAATGACTAATACGTTCTTGAATAAAGATATATATATATATATATTATATATATATAATATAATAGAGAGAGAGAGAGAGAGAGAGAGAGAGAGAGAGAGAGAGATCATGTATTACTGGGGATATGTCAGGAGAATGGAAAAGGTCCGATTCCAAAAAATCTTTTGAACGGCGAATTAGTAAAAGGCTCCTAATCGGTAGGTAGACTACGCCTCCGATTAAAGACGTCTGCAGGAGAGACATGAGATATGCCATATGGACACAAACACGTGGAGGTAGATGCAAAAAATAGAGCGGCCTTGGCGCCTTAATGTTAAGCAAGGCGGAGTGGGGTGAAGCGGAGAAGGAGATGCCTCAACAGCAAAAGAGAGCCAGAAAGAGTGAGTAAAGACAGCAGCTCACAGTTTGTGGTGCTTCAGTGCACAAAGACTGGCCCTCAGAATTGGCCTGCAGCGTCACTTGTGCAGATGCAGATAAATTTTTATTCATTTGTTTAATTTATTTTTTCAATGGACACTACGCCATCATCCTAAGTGGACGCAAAGGCACAACAACATAGATTTAAAGAGGTAGAGATATCATCATAAAAGGGAATTGTGGATTTGAGTTCAAAGTGCATTTTTCCTTGGACTGATTTCGCTTAAGCTGAAAACATATCAGGGATCGTAAATATTTTATACTCTAAGTTTCAAACTCAACGCCTTAAAAAGTTCCTATTAAATGCTCACCCTGTATATGTATAATTGAAAGGTATTCTATCCATAATCAGTGTGATTCCCGATCAAACCGGGCAACCGTGGACATGATCTTCTCACTACGCCAGCTGCATGAAAAGTGCCAGGAGAGCAGATGCCACTCTACACCGCATTCATAGACCTAACGAAGGCATTCGACCTGGCCAGCCGAAGCGTTCGCAGTCACTGCACCAGATTGCCATGAAAAATTTGGGCTGTTCAGCCACTCACAAAGTTTCAGATAAAAGGAAAAAAAGTTGACATTACGCCATCGTCTTTAGTAGATAGAAGGATGAAAAAAAAGTTGGAAGATGAAGGAGGCATAATTTCAACCAGTTCTCCTGCTAATCTCGTTTGGTTTGGTTTAATGTCATATAAACCCTGTGGAGGCGCGTGGTCTAATAGTTAGAGTCGTAGGAAATGGTCTCGTAAAGCCGGGTTCAATTCCTGGATAAAGCTGTTGGCATTTCACATGGCGCTAATACCCTTGGGAAAGGTATTAATCCAATTCTCCCTCCAGACATGAGGATATGCATATTGACACAAACACGTGGGAGGTAGATGCAAAATAGGGTGACCAGGCGCCTTAATGTTAAGCAAGGCACAGAGAGGGGTGAAGCGGAGAGGAGAGTAGCCTCAACAGCAAAGAGAGCCAGAAAGAGTGAGAAAAGACAGCAGGCCCCAGAAAGCATCACAGTTTGTGTTTATTCAGTGCATCAAAGACTGTCCCTCAAGAATCGGCCTGCAGAGTCACTTGTGCAGATGCAGATAATTTATTAATTCATTTGTTTAATTTATTTATTTTATGGACACTTTTATGGACAGACTGGGCTCTTTAACCATGGCTATGTAACCAGTCTAGGAGAAGGAAAACTCCTGCTCGTGTGGAGGGGTTTGTAAATATATATATATAAACCCCGTGGGTTATTTAATGCCAACTCTATAATTTTATAGAATAAACATAATATAATATATATATAATATAACAATGAATAATATAACACGTAATATAATAATAAATAATAAATAAATAATATAACAATATTTAGCATAACACAATATATATATAGATTAATTGTGTATAGACTTTGTTCTTGTGATCATTATTTTGGTTTTTGATATTATGAAACATGGAAATGAACAAATGAACAGAAAGAAAAAAAAGAAAAAAACAGAGTTTCAGTATCCAGCTGTTGTTCTGTCCCTGGTTGGATTTATTCCGATATTTCGGGTGAACATTCACCCTTTGTCAGTGTATAAAGATTGTGTGGGTAAAAGTGAAATCCAGTATATGGGAGAAAAAAATGATTTGAAAAGATTTGCCGTTGTTTAGACGTTATTTTTGTTTCGAATACACACACACACACACACACACACACACACATATATATATATATATATATATATTGTGTGTGTGTGTGTGTGTGTGTGTGTGCGTGTGTGTGTTGAAAAAAATAATAAAGGAAAGAAAGTATAGAATGGATAAAATAAGATATTTGAATCAATTTACTTACACGTGTTTCGGTCAGGAGTTTATCCATGTGTACATTATTCAAACTATTATTATTTTTAAATAAACAAATGAAATGCCATACAATAGTAGTTTGCAGTTTTATCTTTAATACACTTGCTCTAATGTTCTTGATATTTTAAAATCATTTTTGTTAGGCTGCTCGTTTCATCAAAATGACTGCACATATGACATAGAGTAAATGGAACCATTATAGAATGTGGCCCAGAAAATCATGTCTCACTATTAGTAGGTGATATACCATGAAAAGCCTATGATAAGTTTATAATAATAACTCCTAACCCTAACCCTAACCCTAACCAATGAGAATTTAGAACATTTTATAATTAAATAGATCTCTTTTCATGTAAATTATGGATAAGTTCTTTTTAATTATTCTTAATTACTATATACAACTTATGACTGAATTGCATTTCTTGAAATTGAATATATGTGAAAATAATTAGTTTCAATAAATTGCTACTACTTATATCTATAAATACTCTTACTGAGGTAGGACACATTCAAACGGGTAGGCCACATACTATAAAAGAATCAAAAGGTTGGCCAAATACTATAACGACACAGAGTAAATTATTCTGCCAAAAGCCATAAAATAGTAATTTGCAGTCCATATTTTAAAACCCAATGTCTAACATCTTAAGATTTAATTTTGTCTTCAATCTTTTTTTTTTCGTCAAATAAATACACTTATGACAGTAAGTTTGATATGTGAATTATTCTGTCAAATGCCATAAAATAGTAGATTGATGTCCTCATCTTTAAAACCTTTGGTCTAAAGCTTCTAATATTATGACTATTTTGTTAGCATACATTTGCCATAAAAATAATACACATATGACAGTTGGATATGTGAATTATTCTGCCACATGCACAAAATAGTAGTTTGCGGGCAATGCATGCTTGTAGACTGCGTGTTTTAAAACCCAATTTTATACCATCAGATTGAGAAATTATTTGATTGTAAAGATAAATGTTAGGATCATATTCTGTATTTATCTTTAATATTATTTAACTCTGAATTCAGAGTTATAAATTGACAAAATGAATAGATAAAAATATTTCATCTGTTATTGAGAGGGAAATTTAAGTTTATTCATTTTTAGAATAAATATGCAACATAATCAAATATTAGATTATCCACAGAAAGTTTAATTCTTTTCGGCTGTCAAAAACATTCCTCATTTTTTGGAAATATTCAACTGGAATTTATTTAAGCCATTGAGCCAAATTTAAACAGGACATAAATGACTGATGTATATTGCTTTTATGCGAGTGTTTGCTTTTTTAATCTGAACATGTTTCTCTGTAATTGTGGGTGAAATAAAAACTACGTTATGATCATTGCCAGCGCTTCCAGATGTATGACCCAGTGATGTAATGCACAGCTAGACTTTTTCAACAATATATACTTAAATACACTAAAAACTATTTTTTACTGAATCTGACCTGCTGAAATGGGGGTGCGTCTTATATGCCCGTACGTCTTATATGCCATCAAATACGGTAAGTCTCTTACTCTGTATCTGTTTCTCTCTAATATCTCTCTCTATTACCAAGAACTCTCTGAGGTCACTCTCTCATGTATATACCAATGTGGGTATACAACAGAAACTGAGCCATTTATTGAGATGATTCGAAGAAATCTATTCTTGATTTAATGTCTATGAATGTCAAGAACCGAAAAAATTTGGCCCATGACGATTTTTCTATTCGTCTTTCTTCTTTTTTTTTTCTTTGTATTATTTCTTTCACTCTTTTCTTAATTTCCTCCTTCCCTGTCTATTGTAATATTACTGGGGTGTTTATTGAATAATAACTCAAATTTTAACATAAAAATGAAAGAGTTTATTTTAACAAGACGTTCATGAATGTATCAACAGTAGTATATTTCTAGCAGTCAAAGTTATTGAACAATGTCTATCATAAGTGGAAGTGGATAAAATGAAGTCAAAATTACTCTTATTATATAATCATTTACTCCTTTTGAGTTTTCACATCAGTATTAGCTGATGCTCTTTCACTGGAGTCTGAGTGACAGCAAGTCTCCTCAGGTCTCCAGGACTCTTCTGAGTATTCTGGCAGATTACAGCAGTGCAGTGTTCTGGTGGTATCAATTCTTCCTCTGATTTCCAAACTTTCCAACCCCTTTTCCAATCCTTTGGGACCGTCCAAGTGCACCAACTACAATTGGTATCACTTTCACTTTCATATTCCATAACCTTTTCATTCTCTGGCAAGTTCCAGATTTTTCCATTTTTTTCATTTTTTTAGCTTCACCCTGTGATCTGCTGGAACTGCAAATCCACAGTTGACAAGTTCTTTCTTTCTTGTTAATCAACACTAGGTCTGGTCTTCTGCTGGGATAAGGTGATCCGTTTTTATTTCAAAGTCCCAGAGAATTTTATGCGTTTCGTTCTTATTATTTAATGTGTTTCGTTCTTCTTCTTCTTCTATTATTATTATTATTATTATTATTATTATTATTATTTACTATTATTATTATTATTATTATTATTATTATATTATATGTACATAAGCATAACATTTTATCATCCATCTGATACAACGAGAAGGACGTCCTTTCTATGACATATTTGCATCAAGCGTTGTGGATCTGCAACGGTTTGATGAGTCATTTGAGGCTCATGAGAGGAAAGGTTCTGGTGGTGGGGTTATGGGATTGTGAGGGACGGCAATGATCTGTAAAGATTATGCTATTGCTATATTTCTAGCTGTGAAAAGATAGGCCACTAATACCAATACTGTCAATGATCATATTCACTCGGAACAGTCAATTCTGTACAGAGGGGTATCATGTTTTCACTATAATACTGTATTTTCTTTATTTCTCTTAGTCCTACATTTCTTTCTTTCTTTCTTTCTTCTTTCTTTTCCTTTCTTTTCCCCTTTCTTCTGTTGTATATCTATTCACCACTGGTTGTTCACCAACCAAATAGCACGTGACTAGGTCGTATTGAAATAACATAAAGACAGTTAGGAATATGATGAGTTGTACTTAGCCACGTTTGAATAACTCGTCACTCACGGAAATTTCTCCTTACTCGGTAGGTATTGCTATAATCCTTTACTCACGTCAATTTTCCTGACTCTCGGTCTGATCCAGTGAGTAAGAAGTGATACCCAACACTTTCCTATCTATCATTTTCTTTCTTTTCTTCCTTTCTCTTCTCTTTTTTTCTTTCTTTCTTAACACGTATTCTTTCCTTTATTTCTCTCCTTTCATTCTTTCCAATTTTTTTCTTTCTCTTCAGTTTCTTCCTTTGTTATTTCCAATCATTCAAACTTCTTTCATTTCTTATTTCTTTTTCTCTCTCGTATTTTAATTTATTTGTTTATGATTTATTTCTTTGTTTTTTTATTTTACTTCATGACTGAATTTTTAAGATGAGGCTTGATAATTAGTATTATTTGTATTCTTCGGACTATTGTACTCATCTTCATTTATATTTGTAGAACATTTCGGAATTCTTGAGATGAGGCTTGATTATTAGTATATTTTGTATTATTCGGACTATTGTCCTCATCTTCATTTATATTTGTAGAACATTTCGGAATTCTTGAGATGAGGCTTGATTATTAGTATTATTTGTATTATTCGGACTATTGTACTCATCTTCATTATATTTGTAGAACATTTCGGAATTCTTGAGATGAGGCCTGATAATTAGTATTATTTGTATTATTCGGACTATTGTCCTCATCTTCATTATTTTGTAGAACATTTGGGAATTCTGAGATGAGTCTTGATAATTAGTATTATTTGTAGGTTCCCGAGTCCGTGAAGGTTCCCGATTACGACAAGAAATACCTGAAGAAGGCCGGATGGAACATCGGCCGAAACGCTGTACAAATAACAATGAAGATGAGGACAATAGTCCGAATAAGGCAGATAATACTTATTTTACTTCTTTCTTTCTTTCTTTTGTCTGTCTTCGCTACTTTCCTTCGTTTATTTCTTTGATTTAATCTTGCTTTCTTTCTTTCTCTTTTTTTTTCCTCTTTCTTTATTTTTTGCACGTATTCTTTATTTTCCTTCTTCTCAGTCTTTCCTATTTTTTGTTTTGTTTTGTCTGTCTCCACATCCTTCCTTCGTTTATTTCTTTCATTTATTCTTTCTTTTATTTATTCTTCCTTTTTTTGCTCGTGTTTTTGTAATTTTTTACTTTTCTCCCTCACAGTCTTCCCTGTCTTTTTGTCTGTCTTCAATTCCTTCCTTCTTTTTATCTTTCTCTATCTTTCTTTCTCTTTCTTTCTTTCTTCTCTTTCTTTTTCTTTCTTTTTCTTCTTTTTTTTTATTTCATTTTCCTCTCGGTCTTCACTGTCTTTCTTCATTTTGACTCTCTTCATTACCTCACTTCGTTTCTTTTTTACGTTTAATCCTCCTTTTTTCTTTTTTCCTTCTTTCTTCTTTTCTTTCTTTCTTTCCTTTGCAAGTGTTCTTTCTTTATTTTCCTCCCTCTCAGACTTTCCAGTCTTTTTCTTTGGTCCACTTTCACTTTCTTCCTTGTGACTTTCTTTCATTCCATTTTCATTCGTTCTTCATTCTTTCTTTCATTCTTTATTTCATTTTCCTCCTCTCAGTTTTTCCCGTCTTTCTTCATAATGTCTCTCTTTACTTCAGACAGTCGTTTCTTCTTTTTTCTGTCTTTCTTTACTGACCTCTTTCTTTCTCTTTACTTAATGAAAATCAGCTTTAAACTAAACTACGTTGCAACTTAAAAATCTAGAAAGAATTGCTTCTGTTTAGAGAAGAAATTCATTTATGCTTCTATGGTTGTAGGTTACAAGAGAAAGGATTTAGTGTTTAATATTCCTGTAGTTAAATACTTTTGAGTGACATGTTAAGCATAAGTTGTTATTGCAGTGTTATAGAAGTTGTAGACGCAAGAACTCTCCTTTCACGTAGACAGGAGAACGCAATATACGTATTACACGTTTGAGTTAAATGTTCAAATAAAAAGAATTTGGTTTTCCTCTTACTACTTGGAAACGTCAACTAGCCGTTAAACGGAGAATGGAATGTAATTCAACAGCCCTTCCCAGAATGCTCCACAAACATAATATATATGCACACATATTCTGAGGAAGCGCGTGGTGTAATGGTTAGAGTCATGGGAAATTGTCTC
>CM042166.1:2592365-2594865 GCA_023376005.1 Doryteuthis pealeii
AAGCTCGTCAAAACATCGAGGATGCCTCAACAAGGCCAATTCTTTCTGCTATCATCTAAGAAATTACACTTCTAACTGTCAGCGGTACTATGAATTGTGTACATTGTGTCATCCAAGTATATTTTTCCGTCAATGTTCTTTATCTATCTTGTTTTATCTGTAATAAGCTGCTACAACTGTTGAAATAATCACGTATATACTACGTATATACTAAAATGAGACTATTTAAAAGACAGAAAACTAGAGTTGATAGAGCAAAACTGTTTATAAATTTGAATTCAGCACACCCAAATTAGTAAAAAACACCTATTCACATTCTTGCCTCAGATAAAAAAATATTTTTTCGTAAACCAGTGTTATTAGATTACGAAATAATACGAATTTTTTTAAACGTACTGTAATATCCAAAAGGATATTAAACATTTTAGACACAATGTATACATTATAATAACTGCCAATTGTAGTAATAAATAATGCATGGGAAGTAAATCAACATTTTGAAATATAGAAACCGAATTCATATTTTTTCTGTATCCCTTGTATGTAAAAGGGAGATTGTTGAATTCCAACAATTCTTTTCTCTTTTTTCTGATTGATTTTGTGTATCTTTCACTGATCTTCGTATATTTTCTTTTTTTTTTTTTTTTTTGTTTTGTTTTGAGAATGTAATTTTTCTTTAATTGACAGTAGAATCTGTAAAATCAATAAAAAACAAATGAAAAATACAACAAACTTTAAGATTTTATTTTTCTCACTCATAAAAAGAAAAAGAAACTTCGTGTTCACTGTGATGAATGTAAACTAATTCTCAAAATCAGTGTTTGTTTCTGGGTTTTATCAAGGAATATGTAAATTAGAAAGTGAAAATAAAGGAAAGGACATTTTTTATATTGAAATCTTAAACTCTAACAAATAAAAAAATATAAACAATACCAAAATATATAAATACAGTATAAAAATTACTGAATGGAACGAACTGCGCAGAAATGTATACCAGGAATATATGTAATGGAAGATATTCAGAACTTGAAATATAATAACTTCTATCAAAATGAAGTGAATCGGATATTAAATGACGTGAAAAGGGTTGATATGCCGAAGAACAAATAACTTAAGCAAAACCAAGAATCAAATGCCCAATAAAATTGGGTCTCAATGTTATTCAGATATATAGAAATTGTGGTAATCTGAACATTAGCTACATAAATGAGATTAACCTCTTTCACTTTGAGGAAGCCTTATGTTTTAGTCGGCCATTTTCATTTCACCGTAAATCTACACTGAAAATTACCCAGCAAGTAAGGATGTGACACAAGGTCTTTTTAACGTCAGTGGGGGGTGGGGGCACAGACAACCGATGCTCATACAATGGCTAATACAAAAAATGTGTGAATTCTCGAAGTTTGAAATCAGTCGAATTTGCTGGATTTTTTTAAATGTTTGTTGTTCATGCTTATATAAATTTACCGTTAATCTGAACATTAGTTACATAAATGAGAGTAATCTCCCCTTGTTTGTTTCACGCTGAGGATGCCGTTATGTTTTGGTCGGCCATTTTTATTTCACCGTAAATCTATACTGGAAATACGAATTTATTCAAATAAATACAACTGCATGTTTTAACACGAAAATTTAATAAAATGTGTTCTTAATTGTGTTTGCGCATTATTCGGAATGAACTTAATTTTTATTAAGAATACATTTTATATTTTCATGTTAAAACATGTAGTATTTTCAGTGTAGATTTACGTTTCGGTTTCTTTAAAACTTCATCAGGATGTATTATGGGGTGAAGAAATTGATGGATGTTTTATAGATGACAGAAGATTTTTTAAAAAAAAGGTTTTTTGGGGTTTTTTTATCTCCTGTCCTTTATAAAACATCCATCAATTTCTTCACCCCATAATACATGATGAAGGTTTAAAGAAACCGAAACGTTTAATCGTCGATAAATAAATTCATCCTATTTTTGGAACACTTGTTTTTCAGATTTCTTAATATATATATATATTATATATATTATATATATATGTGTGTGTGTGTGTGTGTGTGTGTGTGTGTGTGTGTGTGTGTGTGGTGTGTGCATTATGCGGCTGTTTTTGGAAAACTCAACAATTATAACCAGGGTGAATAAAAGATTGTGCTGTATTATAAATGCTGAGCTAGAAAGAAAGACTATGACTTCAGATTCGACGGTAATAGAAAAAGAAGGATAGAGAAAGACAAATCGAGCAAGGGGAGAGAGGAAAATAAATATTTTAAATAACGAAGAGTCGAATAATTTCACGAACAACTGTCCATTTTAAACTGATATTGATTTACTGCGTTGAAAATCTCAGCTAAATACGATTAGATAATTTTCTTTAAGGGCTTTTAAATGTGGTTGGCCAAAGGAAATAGAGTTTCGGAATTCAGAAGAATTTTGCAGGAAAGAAACGATAATACGTTAAAGGCCTGGGGCAAATGAAAAGGGTCATGGGTCACAGAACCTTGTCGGGAA